>JACSZP010040609.1:0-12536 GCA_016161895.1 Pinna nobilis | reverse complement strand
TATATTGTCATCAAGTACCTATGTCGTTATACATTGTCATCAAGTACCTATGTCGTTATACATTGTCATCAAGTACCTATGTCGTTATACATTGTCATCAAGTACCTATGTCGTTATACATTGTCATCAAGTACCTATGTCGTTATACATTGTCATCAAGTATCTATGTCGTTATACATTGTCATCAAGTATCTATGTCGTTATACATTGTCATCAAGTACCTATATAGTTGTATATAGGTCCTTAAATGTGTGTTAGTGAAATTCGTATAAAAAACTACATTCACCGGTTGTCATATTCTATTAGACTCAATATGATAAACAAGGATGAGACATATTTTAAAAATACTGACTTAATTTACACGCAAGTATGTTTGTTAGTCTTATTGCACTATTTAGGACATATATCCGATATTATAGCAAGATGAATTCAAATGCATCAATTTCAGTAACACACGACACAAAGACAATGTCAACACATAAACTACTCCCGTTTATAAAAAATCATAACAAAATATTCAGTTTGTGTCTTCGATTCATGTATTTTTTTATGTCTCTTAATTATTCCTAAACCCGCCATTTTGACTACAGGAAGTTGTCGTAATTAGTATATTGACGCCACAAAATGACTAATCCACGTTGTCAATCGAGTTTTCAGGTGTGACTTCCTTTTGTTGCAGCTGTTCCATTCTTTTCTTAAAGTCCCTCGCGCGATGATTTTCGCCCAAAAGTTTCCAAGCCTGTATAACGAAAGAAATAAAGTAAGGCTCCCTTTCACTGATCTGTTCTACCTCGTCCATAACTCCCCGCAGTGCTTGATAGTCATTTGTATCCTCACAAATAAGTTGTAGGGTGGGCAAGAAAATCTCAAGATTTCCGCTTAGAAGGGACAATTGTTTGCAGTTTTCTCTTGTTATTTCATCCTTTAGCTCCTTTTCACAAATTTGACTGACATCGACCAAGTCTTCTCTTACTGCTTTCAACGTTATTTTAATTGCCGCGGTGACAAAAGTCTCAGCCACTTTATAGTCACCGGCAAGGCGGCATCTTTTTGAAATAC
Source organism: Pinna nobilis (assembly GCA_016161895.1). Lineage (NCBI taxonomy): Eukaryota > Metazoa > Mollusca > Bivalvia > Pterioida > Pinnidae > Pinna > Pinna nobilis. The sequence goes on along the minus strand of JACSZP010040609.1, from coordinate 11,477 downwards.
TGTGTAGAAAACACGCTTCAAAATTATTACAATCCATGTATACTTTCGGGATATTTATGTTGGCATATGCATCTGGACAATCTGAGCCTAGTAGATCTTGCAACGTTTTTTCTTCTTTTGGAATAAGCTGTTTGAGATCCGTTTTAGTCTTCTCTTTGTGGATGTCAATGAGATGATGTTGAACCGAGTCATCCAACGAAATAATTGCGTTTGTTGCGAAGACATCAAAATCTGGAATGTCCACTCGAGATCCATCCAGAGGATTCGGGGCTTGAAGTAGTTCATCATAGGCCATTTCGATGAGTTCATATCCTTTATTGTAATATCCACGTTCCGCCTGTGTCTTAGCCATGTTAATGGTTGTAGGTACAAACACATTGTGGACAGTTCGGTGTAAATCTCGATCTCTCGAAAATTGCGAGATGTCTTTAAAGACAAGGCTGTGGCTCAAGATCGGCAGGGCGTATCTTTCGGAGACGAATCGGATTATTAGTGACGGAAATAGCCGAATGGACTCGACAGCATCTGCAATACTCTGTATGTCTGAATCTTCTAGATGGTCGATCATATTGTTTTCTTTGATGAAGAAATTTGGCAAACGTTTTGCTCGCAAGCATTTTAGAAGGCGCGAAATCAAATGCAAGACACAGCCTCCGGCATTTTCCTTCCAGGACGATTCTGGTATTTCTTCACAGGAATAGAAAAATACTGCCTTCAAGTGTGTACCAAGTAGAGATTTCTGTAGATTTTCGGTTTGATAGTCAAGTAGTATTTTAAACACTTTGTAGCAGTAAAGCTGGAAGACATCAAGGTCTTTTAATAGCATTTTTTCTGCCCTACCAAATATGAACTGCCACTCAATAGCTGGGCGATTGCTTTTAGGATGTGCCCTACGAATAACGTCACAGCCAGCCAGTGCCACCTTCGCTATCAGGTCTTCCGATGGCCACTGTGCCGGCCTGTCACGTGATATCCATTCGCTGCTAATATCCGGCCACTGCGGACAGTGGTATCCATAGTAACTTTTGTCATAAGTCTCTCGTTTACCTCCCAAATCTGGTTGGTACGTGATACTCCAGTTACCTTCGTTAATGAGATAATCTTGGTTATTTTCAGAACACAATTGTTCATTCCACAATAAGGCGTTGATTGGCCGCAGACGACAATACCCTGCATGGACATCCGATGAGTCAACAATAAGGTCAAGGAATTGAGCGTTTGACTCAGCAAAATGGACCCTACTTCTGGGATTAAGGGTTATGATGCACTCGTGACTTTTTTCATCAAAAAGATGGTGCGCACACCTAATGCCCCTCGAGTAGTCGTATAAAAAGGCATTTGTATGGTCTGCAGCACTTCCGATGTAAATAGTTTCCATACAAGGAGGGTTATAAATTAAGTTATAACTTGGTGTATAAATATGGTTCTCCGTCAGTGTGTGCCGCATAACGTAAGAAAGATGAGGCATTGGCATAAGACTCACTGGATCCACAAAACAAGAATCATATCCGAGATAACATAATGCATCTGAAATAAAATATAACAAAAGAAAAATGAGTGAAAAAGAATGACATATTGAACTGAGTTAGATATGACTTGAAACAAATTGACTTTGCAAATTGGAAAGAAATACTGCACGTGTACTTAATTGAGCGGTATTCTGATATTAGCGTCTTTCGCGCTCACTTCAATGTGCTAATTCAAGTGCAGCGCTTATATATAAACACCCACCGTCAAAACGTATTTTGCTGTACACATATGGCTATCGATTTATGCATGTCGTGTGTTTTTTGCGCGATGTCATTATAGTTTGTTTCAATAAAGTAACATAAAACTTATTAGTGTTCATAAACATTTAATTGATTAATATCATTAATAAGGATTTTACATCTCTTGACGTCTTTGCGCTAAATTATGACTACGCTAATAAATCTTACCCCCTCAGTACGCTAAAATAAGAGTGCGCTAATATAAGTACACGTACAGTAGTTAAGGTCACGGAATGAGGGTTATTGTATTCTGCAAGACACTAAGCGTTTCTTGTGAACCAATGGCTGAGAATATTTAGATTGGTTCTTTAAGTTTGTTGCAAAAGTAGACCGTCCGGATCCGCGATTTTCCGGATTATCGAAGCATTTTAACATTGTGACCATTCGTTGCCGAGCAATTCATGTCCTGTGTTACGACATTTCCGAATAAATGAGACATCAAGATCCAGTCCGAAAGCGGGGGGAAAACTTGCACATTAAATTTGTAAGTATTTTACTCGTTTTATCCTATCATATTTCTAAAATGCTAGAAATAGGAAAAATAGAAAATGTACCTATTGTATCCAAATTCTCTAAAACTGACACTTGATGTTCAATCTCCTGGAACAGCGTTGATAATGTTTTCTCCGCTGGGGCTGAACCTCTTTCCTTTCCGTCGCCATTTTCCTCCGGCATTTTACTCCTGTCTTTTTTTTCCCTCTGCTCGTCTTCGTTTTCATCTTTTGCAGAGCTCTCTCTGATGCAAGTCAACGTTGGCCGGACGGTTCCTGTTTTGACGCCGTCCTCTACATCTTTTGCAAACATTCTCAAAATTTTTTGTTCCATCTTTTTAAATGCGCCATTGGCACTTTCCATCGTTTCCATGAGATGTTTACATTTAGCTTTCTTTCTGACGGATTCTTGGCTGTTCCTTTTCATTCTTTCCATCTTTGCCACTGAAGAGTAATATATCAATGTCATTAATATATCGCACCTGAATAACGTCATAGTGTGTTCACTACTTAGTTTTTTTTAAAAAAGTGCCACGCCTATTTGGCGTAGATTTCTTTGCTGATTTTCTACGCCGTACGAATCAAGTACTGTAAATCTAGTTTAATTCGCGAAAAATAAAATTCGCGTAATTACGCGAGAGCACTTACTCGCGAAAATAAGGTTCTTGCTAAGTATCCTAATTCAAATAAATAATCACCACACAACATAAACCTTTATATTTACTCTCATACGCGCGAAGATATAGTGTCACGAATAATTGCATTGCTAACGATTCGCCAAAATAAAGGTCCGTGAAAAATTCTAGATCTACAGTATTCATTTACGTTATGAATCACTGGCCCTTGCCCGGGCGTTAATATGCACATATGAAGAGCGAAGCATCGTAGGTTAGCTAATAATTAAAAAAAATGCAATAATACTATCTTTGTACTAACTGTGTTCGTGTCATTTGTAACGTAATGTCTAGAAATCAAAATGGCGCAGGTTCTGAAATTTCCAAATTCTGACTTTAAATGTGTAGTTTGAGATCTTGAGATCTATCAGACGCCTAGTCTTCATAAGAAATCAAATACTCACACTTTGACCACTCTGCTTCCCAGTCTAAGGGCCGAAGACTCATATAGTGAGATTCTCCAACATGACTCAAGAAAAAAGGTTTAGCTTGTAAATCATTTTCCGCTTTTGGGATGAGTTCTGTTTGACTGAAGCTGTCTTCAAAGGTATTTATGACCATAATTTTTCGCCCGAGTACCTCTGAGAGAGCTTTCAGTGTCAGGTGATCTCCCCATACCGTGTCACGTCCCAAGCGTTGTAAGTACTCTTCCCAGGATTCGTCTGTCAGGAAATCGCCCAGGGGACTTCCGTCCTCATGGAAAGGATTTTCACGTAGATAGCTATTAAAAAGAACGAAGAAAAGATGAAAAGGTCTGTAAAGTTATGCTTCATATTTTTTCATTTAATGAAACCTGAGGATGTCAAGTGAATATCGGAGTTACAAGTATTTATCCTAGCCCAGGATTGAACTATTCGCTCTTCTGGTTGAGGATAAGAAGCGCGGGTATTCCGTGCCACGACAAGCTCCGCCAATTTATAAAGTATTCCCATTGTATCCCACTCATCCAAATTTATAAAGTAAGAAAAAAGTAGATTTTTTCCAACTATCATAAATTTTGCGAACGAGAAATACTTCACCTGTCTGCCAAAAGTAAATATGAACTTGAATCGGTGTTGTTCAAATATGATCATGTGTTATAAAAAGATTCTACGAGCCCCCGAGACTAATTCCATAGTTCAGTAATGATGAGTACCATGAATCAATTGGCACTACGCGATAAGTCTCAAAAGTAGGAAGACATATACAGGGATGAACAATTTAAGTACAATAAAACTTCGATGAGACCAACTTCGAATTTCTCGTTTTTTTTAACCTATTTCAAAGTCACGAGCTATTTTGATCCGTGTATAATCCTATTAAATACTAATCATGACTCAACGTTTGTCTACTATATCGAGAATTGTGCACATCGGCATTCTCACACCTATTTTGCTAAGTACTTTGTTGCCGACCATTAGCCATCAGACGCAGGGGTAGGCAAAGTCTCCTACTAGCTGCAGTATGTGCGTATGAGAAAAGAAGGAGGTGTCATTGTACGCCACAGGAAAAATAAAAATATCGTGATGGAATCAAGAGATACAACATATTCATGAGTCGAAGTCCTGATGTCTCGAGGGTCCCTTGCACTTCGAGATATCGAATTTTTGCTGTACTACCGTTGTCCTTTTAAAAAGGTCAAGTTTATATACAGTATTAATATCGCTGCAGAAGGTTGTGCAAATCATTGATAGCTATTACCTGATAGCTTTGTGTCTTAGCACTCTGGATGTATAATACATATGTCCATTTACCAACAATTGATCTGCGACTGCGCGAAACATGCAATTTCCGTCCGCCAATACATCTCTTAATTCAAATCCATTGGACGCCGCAAAATCAACTATATGCGGCGAGTAATAGGAGCTGCGAATTATGTAGTTTGCTGAAGTGAAACAAAAAGAATTTTATTAATTAGTGATAGTGGGTCGATCAATACGACAGTTTTAGAGGTTTATTGGCATGACATTTATACTGTAGATTCCTAAAAAAAAACAGCGAGGAATTCATATTCGCGTAATTTCGCGAATATACGCCCTCGTGGATCCGAAGTTCTCGCCTTTATTTAGTCCGGCAAATTTGTCCTCAATGAAATCATAATTCGCGAATCATATATCTACAATTATGAATTAATCGGCTAAAAATTATATAGTTAGTCCAGTTTTTGTTTTGTTTTAAGAAACCGGGTATAGAACGCGAAATTTAATCCCTTGACGTTGAGAACTCGCGATTTGATAGAAAACGATAAATTCGAGGAATTGAGTACTTGCGAAAAATAAGGAGTCTACAGTGCATTGCTGAAGGCCACAGTGGAGTTGTGTTTGCCATGCAGTATTATTTATGAATAGTCGCTTGTATTCGGAACAGCAGGGGCCTCCGTTGCCGAGTGGTTAGCGTGTTCGACTTCGAATCGAAGGGTCCAGGGTTCGATTCCCGCAGCGCCACTCGGCGATTGGCCGTCCCTGTCTTTCGGATGAGACAGTAAAAACCGAGGTCCCGTGTCACAGAAGGTGTTGGCAGGTAAACGAACCCTCCCTGCTCTTCGGTCAGCAGTGCCGAGCACAGGCAAAATTTGTCGCCCTTCACCGGCACACGGTGACGTCTCCAAATGAGTGTAATATTCTTGAGTGGGACGTTAAACAACAACGCAACAACTCGGAACATCAGACAAGGGTCATTTCTTAGCCTGTTCATGAACTGAGCATGTAAAATCTTATCTAGTTTGATTTTGTACATATCCGAGAGACTGTCCTTGCCTTATGGAAAGCGTGTTCAACTTCTGACCGTGGGTAGTCGGTTCGAATCCTAGCCAGACTGCGGGTGCCTTTTCCTGTATTTCAGATGAGGCAGTAAAAATCGAGGTCACGTGTTACGTTAGGTATCAGAACGTATAAGAACCCTCCCTGCTCTACAGTCATAAGTGTTGTGCATAGGCAAAATTCGTACCCCTTCACCGGCACACGGTGATTCTCCTTATAAGGGAAAGATGGTTGAGTGGAATGTGAAACAACAATTCATCCATTTAACAATCGTAATTCTTTTAATCGTTACTTTCGGATGACTGTTCCCTTCCTTTTGCAACTTCGATTTCAATGGGACAGATATTTATATATTTCGAAATTGTTCTATGTCACCGTTCTGAAGACAGGATCATAAAGGCATTCGCTGATTTCTTCTTCTCTGAAAGACTAGTTAATTCCGATCTGCGGCTTTTATAAAAGTAATACCATTTTTAACAGGGAAAGGTCAGGGTCTGGATTATTTGTATCGTCAATGAAATAACAGAGGTGAGGCAACATAATTCCATCCTCCATTGGAATACCACACGAAGACGAGACGAAAGATCGAGGATGGCGTCGAGCAACCAATAAATGCAGTAACAAACGTAGAATAAATTGATATGTAGATTCATTGTCGTTTACTTACTTGCATATTCATAATAAAACGAAGACATTTCATCCAGGGCTCTGAGTAGTTCGTCATCAAGGCGGTTAGCTCTAAATTTGTCTCTGCAGTGCGATGGAGAGATATTTTTTTCATTCCGAACAGCAGTTAAAGCAGAAGCTGACGTCACAAGGGGTGAGTTAAAAGGAGTTTCCCTATAGGAAGGACATGGGGTAGTATGGATCCGTGAGCTCTTTGGTACTTTGCCCTCCGGCTTTCGGAATTTATCCAGCGACCCGTTATCAAAACTGGGTAACTTTCCCGTGTCTATTTCTTCCTGCCTTTTTTCACCACACAAATTGGTCGTGGGGACATTCTTCTCTTTTGTTTCTTTTATGGGTAGTCTCTCATGGAAACCATCACCCGTTTTCCCAGTGTTCTCGACAAGAGTCTTTATGTCTATTGATTGCGATGTCGAAGTTTGGATCACATCACCCGGTAGTGAAGGATATTGTGTACATTGAAGTAATGTTTCTGAAGTATTAGCCACAGTTGGGTTTACGCCGGTGTAATCTATCGGCCCTAGACAATCTTCTATCTCACTGTAACCGTCACTTACATCACTGCTGTGTCCTTCCTCAAGCATGATCTCTTCATCATCAGTTATCCATGCCTCAGCAGGGATATATTGTTCGTCCAGCAAAGACTCGTCGGTTGTAGATTCTCCTATATCGCTCCATGCTTCACATCCATCAGGAAACTGAGTATTATGGACACAAGCAAACCCTTTTGGAGGCGCTTCCTCTTCTTCCCTTTGGATATTTTGATCTTGGGATAGAGGGTCACTTTGGTCTTCGCTGTATTGCAATATTTCAGGCGTAATAGACTCTTGAAATGAACATTGTTCGAATGAAAACAATTCTTGACTATTTCCTACATCTTCAGCATCCGTGGTCCTTTCTTGTTTTTCTGGTTGTTTATTAGGGCAGTTGGAAAATTGCTTCATCGTACACTTACCAAATGTCAGACTTTTCTGATTGTTCACGAGGACTTCCGGATTCATGGTTATCCGACGACGTTCCTTGAATGTATTGGGATCACCAAAACATTCTATATTTTTACATTTTACGGAAGTGTCATTTGTATTCACGATTTGTTGCTCCTGTATGGTTCTGCGGTTTTCTTCAAGTTTATTTAAATCGTCAGAATCGCTACTTCTTCGTTCTGTTGAAAGGTTGTCACGTCCGAACTTATTTTGAATAGTGTATTGATTTATTGCAATATCTTTTAGACCGCTGTCCTTTTTTGCCTTTATTTTCATATCATCAGCAACGTTTCCATGTTCACGAAATTTGCACTGTGCACCTTGAATGTTGTCTCTGACCGACTCACTCCTTTTCCCGGACATCATTTTGTCACTTCTATTGAAATTAGAGGCTACTTTACATATATTTTCTTGCACAGAATTATCATTTGTTTGTTTTACAGTAGATGACCACATACCTCTGAAGAAATCTGTAGACCGATCACATCTCTTCTCAATCATCTGGACAGATGGCTTCGTTATATTGCAGTCTGCTTTCCCTCTGACCTTTGGTTCCATTTGCTCCTCATTTGACACTCCAGGAAGGCGGTTCCCGGTATCGAGCGAAGTGATAGAGCTTCCAGTCTCTATATCCTTACAATTCCGGGACATTTTGTCGAAATTGGGGATGCACCGGGAAACAATTAATGAATTTACATTACGGTCTGTTCGGTTGTTTCTCGATTACGATATTGAAAATGTTCGTCGACCGGAATGCATCGGGAAAGAACATCTGAAATGAATAATTAAAAAATCGGGGAATGAATAGTGTAGGTGACACCGCGTATAGACAGAGAGATTGCTACATATCACACACAGGGAACTTTTATTCTGTTGAACTTTTGGTTATCATTCAGAAAGTTTGTTTTCCTTTCAGACCGAGGACTGTGAATTTCCTGAATCGGAACAGATACGTACGGTCATATGTAAGTCTATCAACATAAGACCTATCACCCCATACCCTTATATATTTGTAATTACAGATTGGAGTGTTAGATTAAAAATGAAGTGACAAATAGCGAGATGGGTTAAAGTCGTGTTCTCTATTCATTGTTGTGTTGTTTACATTACCTGAAAAGGAATATATCCTCTACAAATACAGTCTTACCTGCCTTAGCGGCCCACTGATTTAAAGGAAAACCTGACCAGAATGAGTGATTCCAAAAATTTCTCCTATATAAATCACCTGAATTAAGAGACCACCTGTCATATGTGACCGTTTCTTCTCCTTCTCTTGGACGGTCTCTCAAAACAGTTTTGACAGCATTTTCAATCGCTTCTAATCGTCGATATCCTGCGTTAACCCTTCGCTTTCCGTTCGGCTAAATACAGTTAAAAATATCAAAGCCTGGTATGTTAAAACAAATAGTTTTCATCATGAACAGTGGTTAAGAATAAAGAATCTCGGGGGAAAAAGAACCACATGTGGGAAGGCGCTAATGTCTCTTAGAGGCACGTCTCGCGCATCACAATCATTCAAAGACTTTGAAGTGTAAATGGCTAAAAGGAGAATAATTTCGTTTGACCCTCACAATAGAACATTTATTTGCATAGCATAATGTGACATTTTATTTAAGATGTGTATATGAAACACACAATGCTGGAAAAAAGACGGGATATTGCTACTCTGCAGCGGGAAGTTCGTTATATAAAAAAGGAAATAACCACGATATTTACATAATGAAAAGTGCATCGTCAATTGGTATAAACACGGAAAAAGAAACCTGAGCTGGCCACCATAAAACTTAAAAATTTACTTAAGTCTGAGGATTTTCACAAATCAAGGTTATCAGCCAAGCAGAATTCAGTATTAGCTGGAGTTGAGTCAACTTTCAGACTTAAGTAAAGTGTCTGGTTTTATGGTGTCAGGCCCAGATCTCGTCACGCGTAAGTCTGAACTTTGAACCCGCATCTGTCATTGTGCTTATGAAGCTGAGATTAAACCGGATATACTGTACACGTTTTTGCAATCTAATAAAAGAATAACTTCCTCGTTGTGTCTAATCTACTTCCGCGTGATCTGAACTTCATGTGAACATCCACAATGTCTATGTGATGTCTTGTAATTAGAAAATACGTTCCAAATGACTGTCTTCGCTCACAATATTCTCTGAAGGTGTATGGGCCTCCGTGGCCGAGTGGTTAGCGTGTTCGACTTCAAATCGAACTGTCCGGGGTTAGAATCCGCGCAGTGCCACTCCGCGGTTGTCCGTCCCTGTTTTTCGGATGAGACAGTAAAAACCGAGTTCCCGTGTCACAGTAGGTGTTGGCAGGTTAAAGAACCCTTCCTGCTCTACGGCCGTAAGTGCCGAGCATAGGCAAAATGTGTCGCCCTTCACCGGCACATGGTGGCGTCTCCATATGCATGAAATATTCTTGAGTGGGTGAACTGAAGGTGTTTTTTACTAACAGTTGACTAGAAATGTTTTAGTGACCCAAAGTGTTTATCATAAGCCAACGTTTGAAGCCCCTCATCGGCATCTATGGGCAGCGAACATATCATCGAAAGATTCTCGGATGTGACTTTAAACAACAACAGAATAATAATTTGCGAACTGCAGCAGAAATATAATCCTTAAAGTATTGATCCATTGGTTTCTAAATACTTGATCCACGCTAATGCTACGATTGTATGAAAAAAGAACTAGTTATGTAATATATTTATGTGTTGGGCGTTTGAAATCATCACAAAAGTGTTCATCCATTACAGAATGTGATATACATTTCATGAAAAAAAAACCTTTGGAGCAAAAAACAAATCAGATAAGAAAAATGTGGACCAGACAGTTTATTGTTCTACACAGAGACATTTGTTCCCTCAGTTGAATTTCACCTCCCCACAATAATAAATGATTCTACTATTTTGACAGGGGACCGCAGAAAATAGATATTATGTTGTTTTTAGGAAAACATGTACCTTATTTGTAGTATATATGTTTCCTCTGTTATATCGCTGAGTCGGTTGTCGTTAGTATCATCGTCCTCATCGCCTTGTCGTTGTCCATTTGTTTTTAACTATCTGGAAATTTTTATCACAATAAAAGATTAGGTGCATTATATATAAGATCTAAAAATAGTCGACTGCTTCAAGTGCAAACATCGGAGGGAGGAAAGATGAGATATTTGTCCTGCTTATAGACATGGATACAGATACAAACATACATTCATTAATACAAACAGAAAGACAGACAGAGAGACAAGCATACATACATACATACATACATACATACATGTATAATATACATGTATGTCTCCTCTGTTACATCGCTGAGTCGGTTGTCGTTAGTATCATCGTCCTCATCGCCTTGTCGTCGTCCATTTGTTTTTAACAATCTGGAAATTTTGATCACAATAAAAGATTATGTGCATTATATATAAGATCTAAAAATAGTCGACTGCTTCAAGTGCAAACATCGGAAGGAGGAAAATTAAGATATTTGTCCTGCTTATAGACATGGATACAGATACAAACATACATTCATAAATACAAACAGAAAGACAGACAGAGAGACAAGCATACATACATACATGAGAAAGAAAACTAAAGAATTGGAACTTTTCAGAAATTATCGGATTTTCAGTGTCCATTTAAGTACAGAATTTGTATACAATTATGCTTTCTGCCTTGAATTTCTAGCATCATGATATTAAAGGTGGCAGGGTTATATTACATATTGATAAGAAATGACTTGTGATCCTTTTTTTGTTCTTCTAGGTCATTACATCAAAGGTAAAAGTAATTAAGCGAATTGAATCTTTTGAAGCCAAATATTCTAGTAAAAAATGCTGATGAAATTTTATTAAATTGTAATATTTAGACATATATGTAGACAGAACTATTCCATTGCAATGCGAAATTTCAAGTTCATCAAAAACAATAGCTTATGGTACAGGTAAAACTAAAAGTATTGAAGCCATCTAAAAAAAACTATGGCATATTGCCGTACGAGTACTTATTTAAGCGGTTTTTTTTTATAATAGCGCTTTTCGCGTTCAATTCATTTCGCTAACTCAGGTATATCGCTAAAATATCTACAATCTGTTATTCTCAGTAGATAGAATGGAATTCTGGTGTAATGACCAAATATGAAATAGG
>JACSZP010040608.1:0-15784 GCA_016161895.1 Pinna nobilis | reverse complement strand
TGTTTAAAATACGTTTAACATTGTTGTACAACTGCCTCTCACATAAGAAGTATTTATCATATCACATCGCTGAATTTTTTTTTTTTGCCATAAGTAGTTATAATGTTTGCATTTTGCGTACTTATGACGCATAGTCGGTTTGAAAAATTTCGGCTACACCCCTTTCGGATTCTTCAAATCTACTCTGGGTTTGAAACAAGCCTTATAATGAATTTATCACATCGACAACTTTCTTTTTATACAAAGCTGAAAACAAATAAGGAACCGGAAATATTTTGAAGCGACCTCCTTAGCAATTAATGTTGCAGATGTAGCAATCGCGGTTCCGTACTTTTACTGACAAATTATTATGGTCAAGCAATTACATCATTATGTCAAAACTTTATCATCTAACGGCAATTAAAATGTTGCCCACTTGGTCAGAATTAACTTTTACTTTCGTCAGAAATCAAAATAGATCTACTGGAAAAACGTTTAGCACAACTGAATATTATTTGTGTAGATTTTGTTGTTTAAAGTTAAAATAATCTAATATTTTATTTTATCGTAGCATCAAATATATACCTGAGGCAGATCACCAACATTTACAGTCCCAAGAGAGAGAACAAGAGTTTGTAGAAGAAGAAAACTATATGGCAGATTCAGGTATGTGTCTTTTCCTTTTTATCTTGCTTATAGCAAATGTACTTAACTTGAAAAAAGTGTATGTACTGACAAAAATATACAAAAGAATGTTATGTGATTTTGCTTGAGAATAAATATTTTTTCATAGAATATTCGCAAAACATCGGGCATGTCATACACGACGACGGATAACGTAACAGCCATTTTCGAAGGTGGGATAAAATCCAATAAGATTAGTCAGTGTCATAAAGTTCTTTTGGATTTGTGTAGCAAACAATCAGGCAAATAGAACAAAAAAGATAAAAAGGTTTATTAAACAATGTATGAAATAATGTATACAGCGTGCTTTTCGATATAAATTTTCAATATAACCAAAAGTGGGAGCCTGAAGTTGGTTCTGTTTTCGCACCGCCTTATTATCGTCCATTTTTATCTTTGCACATTCTCTTCATAATTATATTTAATGTATTCATCAATACAAATAATTTCTGATGGGACACAATAAAAAATTATAATTAAACTGTAGCAACAACGAAAAAAAAAACAAAGTGTTCAATATCTCGATAAGGTGTGCTAAACGATTACCTTAACTGTTCATTACTGAATATCGGAAACCGCATCATAAGTTGTATATGTGTTCCGGGCTAATAACCCATTATTATTGTATTCAAACAAAATATATCACCTAGTGATGTATCTGTATAGTGGTACATGGATCCAACTTCAACAGGATTCGATTACATCTCTTCCCGAATCAGCATAAAACAGTTCCGCCCTCGGAAATAAAAATGGAGCACTCCACTTGATCTAGAATACCAGTATATCGCAACGCTGAAAACATCTAAAAGATAGGAACAGGAATACAGATCCGCTTCAGTAAAGCATTGATTACACCAAGCTACTGTCAGCAATCCTAATACAGAACCATATAAAATCATATTTTATACAAATTTTAGCAAATTACCTGGACATGAAATCTCCTTAATGATTTGCTCATGCATTTGTATCAAAAATATAAACTAATTTGGAATTGAAAGTGGCATCCAAAAATATTGCCTTTTTCACTAGCTACATGTTGTTCTCTCATGTTACCAACAACCAATCGATCATGATCATTTTGTACCACCTCGATTTCTAGCAAGTTTTCAATATAACCAAAAGTCGGATCTAGTTCTCTCTGGAAGATTTAAGAATGCTTACTGCCTCTAGATTTTTCTCCGTAGATGTTGTCAGTCAGATTAGATCTCTTAAGAACTGCAGTCATACTGATTATATGAAATCCATAACTACCGTCATCGTTCAGCCGTGCATAGATATCAAATGCCTTACCAGTAAGTTTAGGTTTTAACCTCAAAACCCAATCTGCTTATGGCCATTAATTACGAAAACTAAAAAGGAAGAGGTTCCGAAGGACCAAAGTCTTAAAATAAGATAAGTTCAGAATAATGATGGTCTTCACGTGGACAACAGATGCAAATCCCTGCTAGCAACAAATGCAAATCCCTGGCTAGCTCAGTGTAGTAACTGTAAATGGTCATACTCAAGAATATCACCCAGCATCCTAGAAAGGGGAGCATGAATTGTTTATTTCATCGGATCATCCAATACAACACGGTAGTAACATTTTCAATCTTTCAACAACGTAACTTTGTTCGAATAGTTTATTGACGAGTCAACTAGCTCTCCGCCTAAGATATTCATAAAAGCTCGACGCCCAAAAGAACGTAAACATATGCCATTGTTATATTCATGTTTATAATTCCCGATATAAAGTATAGAGGAAAAATAGCCAACTTACTTGCTATTAAATCTTTCCTTCAAAAACAGTTCTTTCTGTCCGGTCATTCAATTTTTATTGTCGGCCCTCTCGTGATTGTTAAGGAGACACTTCGAATTTACTGCAATTTGATTGGTTAATGGTTCAAACGCAGCTGTGACCATGAATAGGTTTTGCGTCTGCATCTTATTCCGGTGTAGATAATGGCAGTATCATGCAGAAGTCACGATGAGGAATATCGGACGGGGATATTTAATTTACCGTGACAGTAAAAACGTGCCAAATGTTATAAAGGCCTAATGAGGACACTAGACGAACATTTGACAAATACTGCGGCTTCTATTGATGATTTATTTGGGCTAAGTGATGAAACTGACATGGTCTCGTGGAAATGTTGAGCTGATCAACGGAGGAAATTTACTGCAGAAGACACGACGGTCACACTGCAGTACAATACATGATGTTTCATATACCAAAAAATTATTGACTGGATCTGAGGGAAACAGCAATTTTGTTGGCACCCTCGTTCCTGACTATTGCCCTCCGCTTTGCGTCGGGCAATAGTCACGACCACGAGTACCAACTAAATTGCTGTTTCCCTTGGATTCAGTCAACAATTGTATACTATATTCCCCTTTCCACATACTTGAGAATTAAATATCTTAGCTCTTGTTTCTTGTTGACTGCTCCTGTACTAAAGGAACAGTTGGCTGTAGAAATGTATGCAGTTAAATTCGTAGCGGTAGTTATATACGTCAGCGTTTCTGACTATTCAAGAATACAATTTAACGATACCATTGTTATACTTTACCAGGGTTACGGAAGTTCCCGAATAACACGTCAATTATTTCATTTATTCTATTTTAATACAATATTTACGTTATAAAACATATAAAGGGAAACTAATAATAAACGGTCTCGTTACTTCTATAAGAGATACAAAACAATACATTGGACAAACATGGACCACAAGACACATCAGAGGTGGAGTAAGGTGCCTAGGAGTTCATATCCCTCGTCAAACGATCACACCTGCTCGGAGCTCTATACCTTGATCAGATAAACGAGGACACCCTTAATTCAAATCAGTTTGACCCTATGATAAGTCTGACCGGCATACTAGACCATTATTCCGATTTCTGAAAATTCACCATAGAAAATGATTGATTCGCTGCTAATGCTTATTTGACTTATTAAGGGAATACACCAGACAAGATAATCTTTTAGTCATGTGTTTGTAAGTTTTGACTGGTCGAGGAGGGAATCCGATTATGATTGTACCCGGAAAGACACAATTAGCAGTGTGTGTGAAATTATTCTTGTTGCCCCTTTAAAGGTTTCATAATGCCGAATTACATTACCTTTCCTTTTTTGCTACTTATATAGACGTAAATGCTGAAGGTTATGCTTCATGTTAATCGTACAATATTTATTTCAGGTAGCCTTGATAATGAAAACATGCAAACACGTTTACAAAAAGGTAGTTGAACATATTATGCGTAATTGAATTTCTTTAAAAGAATTGGTAATCAATTTTAAATCATTTTCCTTACAGACAAGTTTGACCAGATTTGTCAGGATTTGCTGTAAGTTCACATATATTTCTTTATTTATTTACAATTAATGTCACGACACGATGATGAATATGTCAACAATTTTAATACTTTGTTGAATCAGAAATAATGAATTAGGTTCGCTTGGGGCCTAGTGTAACACGGAACTTCGATTTTGACAGTATTATCTAGAGCACAAGAATAGCCAGCCAAGTCAGCAGCGCGGGGTCAACCCCACAACTTTACGATCAGATGACGAACGCATTAACTTCAGACCAAGGGCGGTTAATTGGTATCTTACCCATTACAAACTGTTCTAAAGAGCTAATAAAATACATCAAAAACTTGAAATTCAAGAAGCAGGGCCCTAATGGTTTTGACCCCTTTTAACAAACTTAATCATAACCTCCTTTATGATTTGCTCCTGCAATTTCATCTAAAATATAAAGTAGTTTGGAATGAAAAGTAACATTAAAAAATATTGCCTTTTTCACTTAACGCCCCAATTATAGCGATTGATTGAAACCATGCCTTTTCAAATTGGTTCGACTCACAAGTATAACGGTTTAATTGGAATGTTATTAACAATTTATGTTTTCAGGATACCCGTGCATGAAAGATTGCAAAAGATTGATGGTAAGTTTTTAGCCATTTCTGCACTTTGGTGGGTATATTATCTACATGTTGTTCTCTCATGTCAACAACATCTAATTGATCATGATCATTTTGTACCACCTCGATTTCCAGGAAGTTTTTAAAATTACCCAATGTTCGGATCTAGTAATCACTGAAAGATTTGAATTTGCTTACTGCCTCTAGATTTTTCTCTGTAAATGTTGGCAGTCAGATTATATCTCTTTAGAACTGTAGTCATCTTGATTATATCAAATTCACAACGACCGTCATTGCTCAGCCATACATAGGTACCAAATGCCTTTCCAGTAAGTTCTGGTATAAACCTCAAAACCCAATCTGCTTATGGTCATTACTTACGGAAAGTAAAAATGAAGTGGTACCTAAGGACCAAAGTTTTAAAATAAGATAATTTCAGAATAATGACGGTCTTCACGTGGACAACAAATGAAAATTCCTGGCGGGATAGGACCTAGTGTCCTGAAGGAGTCAGCGTGTCCTGTTGGTATGCCACACCTGTCGGTAATGTTCAACAGAAACTATACCAGTTCGGTAAAATGTCGATTTCTGTTTACAAAGTCATACGCCCTTGATATAGCTAGCTCAGTGAAGTAACTGTAAATGGTCATACTCAAGAATATTACCCAGTATTCTACAAAGGGGAGCATTAATTATTTTTTCACCGTATCGACCATTACAATTCCACAGAAACGTTTTCAATCTTTCAGGAACGTAACTTTGTTTCATTAGTTTATTGACGAGTCACCTAGCTCTCCGCAAAATATATATTCATAAAATCTAGACACCCAAAAGAACATGAAAATATGCCAATATATTTCCCTTTCTACATACTTATGAATTAAATATCTTACTAAATGTGTCCAGTTGATTGCTCCTGTACTACAGGACTACTACTGCCATATCTGACTGTAGAAGAAAACAATTTAACCATAACATTATTATCCTTTACCAGGATTATGGAAGTTCTGGAATAACACTTCAACTCTTTCATTTATTCTATATTAATTCAATCTTTAGGTTATGAAAAATATAAAGCGAGACTAAAAATGAAGGGACTCGTTATTTCTATAAGAGATACAACACAATACATTGGACAAACATGGACCACTAGTCACATCAGAAGTGGGGCAAGGAGCCTTGGAGTTCATATCCCTCGTGAAACAATCACACCTGCTGAAAGCTCTATACCTTGATCAGATAAACGGCGGCCCCCTTAGTTAAAACCAGTTTGTAAAAAAATGGTTTGAAAACTGGATTAAATGTGTCAGACAGCATTTGACCCTATTAGAGGCCGAACCGGCATATTCAACCATTTATCTGATTTCTGAAAATTTAATATAGAAAATTATTGATTAGCTCCTTATGCTTATTTGACTTGTTAAGGGAATAAACCGGACATGATAATCTATCAGCCATGTGTGTGTAAGTTTTGATTGGTTGAGGAGGGAAACCGATTATGATTGTACCCGGAAAAACACAATCAGCATTGTGTGTGAAATTATTCCTGTTACCCCATGAAAGGTTTCCTCATGCCGAATTACCTTTCCTTTTGTTTTGCTACTAATATAAAAGTTAAACGTAAGTGCTGAAGGTTATGCTTCATGTTATTTAAACAATATTTATTTCAGGTAGTTTTGATTATGATAACATGCAAACACGTTTTCAAAAAGGTAGTTGGACATACTATGCGTAATTGAATTTCTTTCAAAAGGGTTGATGATCAATTTTAAATTATTTTCTTTACAGGCAAGTTTGATCAGATTTGTCAGGATTTGCTGTAAGTTCACATATATTTATTTATTTACAATTAATGTCACGACACGATGATAAATCTATCAACAATTTTAATACTTTGTCGAATCAGAAATAATAAATTAGGTTTGCTTGGGGCCTAGTGTAACATGGAACTTCGATTTTGACAATATTATCTGGAGCACAAGAATAGCCAGCCAAGTCGGCAGCGCGGAGTCAAATCCACAATCTTACGATAAGGTGACGAACGCATTAACTTCAGACCAAAGTCGGTTTATTGGTATCTTACACATTACAAACTGCTTTAAAGAACAAATGTAATACGACATCACAAAATTGAAGTTCCCGAAGCCGGGTCCTGATGGTTTTGACCCCTTTCACAAACTTAATCATGAACTCATTTACGGTTTATTATTGCATTTTCATCTAAAATATAAAGTAATTTGGAATGGGAAGTAACATTTAAAAATATTGCCTTTTTCACTTAGCGACCCCGTTATGGCACATTGATGGAAATAATGTCTTTCTCACGTTGGTTAAACTCATAAGTATAACGGTTTTATTGTAATGTTATTAACAATTTTTGTTTTCAGGAGACGCATTTCAGAAAGAATTCCAAATAGAGAAAGTAAGTGTTAGCCATTTCTGCATTTTGGTTGGTTTATTATCTACATGCTGCTCTCTCATGTCAACAACATTTAATCGATCATGATCAATTTGCACCACCTCGATTTCCAGCAAGTTTTTAAAATTACCCAAAGTTCGGAACTAGTACTTTCTGAAAGATTTGAATTTGATTACTGCCTTAAGATTATTATCTGTAAATGTTGGCAGTCAGATTATATCTCTTAAGAACTGCGGTCAACTTGATTATATCAAATTCATAACTTCCGTCATCGTTCAGCCATGATTAGGTAACAAATGCGGTAATAGGTAAAAAAAAGAGAAACAAAACAATACATTGGACAAACATGGACCACTAGACACACCGGAGGTGCAGTAAGGTGCCTCGGAGTTGATATCCCTCGTCAAACGATCACACCTGCTGTTAGCTCTATATCTTGGTCAGATAAACGGAGACACCTATAGTTAAAACCAGTCAGTACAGAATGGTTTAAAAACTGGGATTAAATGTGTCAGACAGCATTTGACCCTATGATAGGTCGAACTGGCATACTACACCATTTTTCCGATTTTTGATAATTTCCCATAGAAAATTATTGATTAGTTCGTTATCTTTATTTGACTTGTTAAATGAATACACCGGGCATGATAATCTATCAGCCATGTGTGTGTAAGTTTTGATTGGTTGAGGAGGGAAACCGATTATGATTGTACCCGGAAAGACACAATCAGCATTTTGTGTGAAATTATTCTTGTTACCCCATCAAAGGTTTCCTCATGCCGAATTACCTTTCCTTTCGTTTTGCTACTAATATAAAAGTTAAACGTAAGTGCTGAAGGTTATGCTTCATGTTAATAGTATTCATATAACAATATTCATGTCAGGTAGTTTTGATAATTATAACATGCCAACACGCTTACAACAAAGGTAGTTGGACAAATTCTTAGTAAATGAATTTCTTTTAAAAGGGTTGATGATCAATATTAAACTTTTTTCCTGACAGGCAACTTTTCTCAGATTGATCAGGATTTTCAGTAAGTTCACATATGTTTATTTATTTATTTACAATTAATGTCGCGACACAATGATGAATCTGTCAACAATTTTAAATACTTTGTCGAATCAGAAATAATAAATTCGGTTCATTGGCTTGGGGCCTAGTGTAACACGGAACTTCGATGTTGACAGTATTACCTGGAACACAAGGATAGCCAGCCAAGTCGGCAGCGCGGAGTCAAATCCACAATCTTACGATCAGATGACAAACCCATTAACTTCAGACCCAAGTCGGTTTATTGATATCTTGCACACTACAAACTGCTTTAAAGAGCTACTGAAATACGATATCAAAAAACTTGAAATTCAAGAAGCCGGCCATGAAGTTTTTGACCTCTTGCTCCTGCAGTTTTATTTAAAATATACAGTAGTTTGAAATGAAAAGTAACATTTAAAAATATTGCCTTTTTCTCTTTGCGCCCTATTTATAGCACATTAATAGAAATAATGTCTTTCTCAAGTTTGTCGACTCACAAATTTAACGGTTTAATTGTAATGTTATTAACGATTGATGTTTTCAGGAGACCCAAGCAAGAAAGATTTCAAAAGAGTGAACGTAAGTTTTGCAATATCTGCTTTTTCTTGGGTACATTATCTTCATGTTGTTCTCTCATGTCAACAACATCTAATCGATCATGATCATTTTGTACCACCTCGATTTCCAGCAAGTTTTCAATGTAACCCAAAGTTCGGAACTTGTACTCTCGGAAGGACCTGAGCTTGCTTACTGCCTCTAGATTTTTCTCTGCTAATATTGGTCGTCAGTAAGTTCAGGTATAAACCCCAAAACCAAATCTGTTTATGGTCATTAATTACGGAAAGTAAAAATGAAAAGGTTCCGAATGACCAAAATCTTAAAATAAGAAAAGTTCAGAATTATGACGGTTTTAATGTGGACAACAAATGGAAATCCCTGACGGGATAGGACAAGGTGTCCTTGAGGAGTCAGCGTGTCCTGTTGGTATGTCACACCTGTCGGTAATGTTCAACAGAAACTATACGAGTTCGGTAAACTGTCGAATTCTGTTTACAAAGTCATACGCCCTTGATCTAGCTAGCTCAGTGTAGTAACTGTAAATGTTCATACTCAAGAATATCCCCAAGCATCCTAGAAAGGGGAGCATGAATTGTTTATTTCCAATTACAACGTTTTCAATCTTTCAACAACATAACTTTGTTCGAATAGTTTGTTGACGACTCAACTAGCTTTCCGACTAAGATATTTATAAAGTCTTGACGCCCAAGATATTCGGAAAATCTTGACCCCCAAAATAACGTAAAACTATGTCAATATATTCCCTTTTTCTACATGCTTATGAATCTTACCTCGTGTTTCCCGTTGACTGTTCTTTATTTCACCATATCGGCCATTTCACCTCCGTAGAAACGTTTTCAATCTTTCAACAACGTAACTGTGTTCGAATAGTTTATTGACGAGTCAACTAGGTCTCCACTTAAGATTTGCATAAAGCTAGACGTCCAAAAGAACGTAAAACTATGTAATAAAGCATGTATAAGAAAATATATTCCCTTTTCTACATTCTTGTGAATTAAATATCTTACCACATGTTTCCTGTTGACTGCTCCTCTACTACAGGACGACTACTACTACATCTGACTGTAGACAAATCTGTTTACCATTTAGTTCATTTTTCGTGAGTGCTACTTCTCTCAATCTAAATTCTTGTTCTTTATCCAGGTTATTTTTTTCATTTCCATTTTCCGTTCAGCATTTATTCCCCCTCGCTCTGCTGTACTGGCTTGTTTCAACATTTTCAAACAGAGAGACAAATGAACTTTTTTTATCTAAAACCTTCTGAACAAAAACTGCAAACAACATTTTCAAATTAAACCAAAATAAAAACTTAAAATATTTGAACTAATGAGTAACTTGACCTAAGTAAAATCCGGTAAGATCATTAATTCTAATTCGCTTCTAATACAATTCTAATGTTTTATATTTTCACAAATCAACAACTGAGAAACACGCAAATTTGAATTAACAGAAAAAAGCAATATATATTGATCAGAATACGAAATATGCAAATACGGCATACTTGAAGAAAAAAAACTCGCACCCAATTATTCATCAATTTTTCAAATCAAATTATGTTCGGTACAAGATCAAGATAATTAACGGAATTAACTTTTTTTATAATGAGTGATTGAGTGCAATAGGAACATTATATTTTTTGTTCTTGCTGCTGTGAAATTGATAATTTCTTGTCGGGGACGTACTTAACATAATTTGATTGGACGAATTGATGAATAAATTGGTGCGGGTTGGCGAATAACTTGGTGCTCAATTACTTAGTCCAATTCTTTATCTCACGTTTCTATATATACAAATCATGGGTTTTTTTCATTAAACAATGCAATGTTCGGTGACTGTTTATCTAAATGAACTTGAAATAAAGGACACCACTGGAACCACAAACTCTCAGTGATTGGGAAACTTTTTGTCAATCGGTCAATCTTGATAACTTTCATTACTACAAATCATATATATTCAAATTATGACTTTTTTCGAAAAGCACATTGCCAATTTTCAGTGTAAGGCCCACAACCCTAAGTAAAGTGTTATGAATAGCCGGAAATATAATCAAGGAGTGTGGTTAAGTACTGTTGTCACGTACATAACTGTTGTGCGATGAACCAAGTGATTGCATTTAATATTTTAATTTCAGTTTCACATTTAATAACGAAACTCTTTACATTGCAGATAAGACAACAAAAACAACTAAATCAAGGCACTCAACAATGTGAGTAGATTTTACAAAACGTCCCAGAAGACCCCCTTTTACCTTTAACAATTTCTAGGTGTAAAATAACAGTATAAATTGAAACCATGTCTGATGCGGACGCAAACAGAATATAAATAAGGTTTGTTTTGAGGAAGCATATCATTGTTTTACGTTTGCACGGCAGCCTTAACCTTTTCGTTACTTTAAAGTTACTTTAAAGCACTTGCACTGTTTGCCCAATGTTAAAGTTTCACATCGGTGATTATTCAATCAAATTTATCAGCAAAACTAATTTGCGATAATTAAGTCAATGTAAGACAGTACTTAGGATAAGTGTTTTGATTTTTTCTGTAGACTTATATCGTAAATCTTTATTGTTAACACGGCATCGAATGATATATTACGCACTTGTACTGCATAGCACTCACTGATTAAAACACACGCTCCAAATATGTGTGTTTCGTAGATTTAAAACAAAATATGTCTCTGTTGCGCTCAAACACTCATTATTACAAGGTAAATTTCGACGACAGTGTCACTCTGGTCTTATCTTGATCCTGTAACTGTTAGCAATTTATTACTTCTCAAGATACATAACGGTAAATTGTGTTACTCCAAACAGTTTTAAAAATAAGTTTAGACTCTTATAGTTCATCACTAAGTAAAACGGATAATGAATTTCTAAACGCACTTTAATGTGTTAATGTAATTGAACTCACTCTCTACTAGTTATTCCAATTTTAGTCCAGTTTCGGTAAGACTTGGGTGATAATTATTTTTCTCTTATCTCGTAGCCACTAAGGTCGATTTCACCCATTTTTTTCTCTATTTTTAAGCTCATATAAGATATTATGATCGCTGCC
This sequence comes from Pinna nobilis, assembly GCA_016161895.1. NCBI lineage: Eukaryota > Metazoa > Mollusca > Bivalvia > Pterioida > Pinnidae > Pinna > Pinna nobilis. Next base: position 4,136 of record JACSZP010040608.1, on the reverse strand, counting down.
CGAATTATGAACGGTAGCAAAGCATGCAAAATGACCAAAGATGTACATAGAGGGGTTGTAATAATTCATTGAACTACAACAGTGGTGAAGATGTTGTAGTGAATTATCGAACTGATATATGAATTATGTGATAGATACCATGCATGCTTGCTTACCCCAAAGTATGTGTAACTTTTGATACATAGTAAGAAGGTTCTTTTGTTTGGTGAAGCTTTTACGTATCATCCACTTTTCAGGCTCTAGTAGAGGAGTCTAAAACTAAAACATACGATTTTGTAAAGGCTTTATAATGTGGTTTAAAATGACGGAAATCAAATTGATATGAATGTAACTGGAAACAAAACTTACAAGGTCTCTTTTAGCGTAAACCTTTATTTGTATTCAAACGAACACACTAAGAGTAGTACTTGTCTCCGGGAAAACGCTTCGCCAATTGATTGTGTTGTCATAAAGTCGCATACTTTTCAACACAGATCTTCAATTTGATTTTTAACGGAATCATCCATGATTTTGGGTGGACTTAAATTTACTTTCAAGTTTAACAAGACTATTGGAGATAGCAGGCTTACCTCTGCGCTATTGGACCACTGTATTTAAAGAAGCTTGCATCACATTCAATTACATTACAATAATAATTCAAAACATTAAAATTCATCGGACACCAAAAATTTTTACTCGAATATACATGTTAATGATCAAAATATCAAATAGTTTTAAAACGGAGATGTCAAATATCGCATAGCACAGAAAATGATTAGTCTCTGTAGATCAAGTTTTAAATACCACCATGCATACTTCCTTTCGTTTAGGCATACTTATGCAAAAATGTAGCCAAGGGAAACTACTCCTTATAACCTAACATTTGATCGCCATATTTTCCCTTTTATTATTAAACTGAGATCGTTTTAATGAAGTGCAAATTTTCGAGAAAACCATGCAACTACGTCCGGTGGTTTGATAACCATTTTTTCACTATAATAAATGGCAATATGTCGTAATAACTACCTTTTAGCCAAGAAATTTAAAATGAGGTCTTAAATATCATTGCAGCGCCCCCTACAACCATACTCAAGTTGCTAATGCATAAATTTGAACAGAAATACATGCTACTTATGCGGCATTGTAATTTGATTAAATATTTGATTTTCTAGCAATGAATGTTCAATAAATGACAAATCACAAAAATACTCCTCTAGATTAAAAAAAAAAACCCAAGCATTTTCATAAAAAGAAAATGATAACCCAACAAAAATTAACTTTTTTCAAAAAGCATTGCATTGGCTAGTTTTAGTATTTTTCTGTTAGAATAAGCATCAGGAATGAATGGACACCCTTATGTAAACGATATTTCTCTGGCCCGTGAAACACCAAAGTTTACAGCGTAAGGGAAACTAAATATTGCCATGGTTAATTCTTATCCATAATGCAGAAAAACAAAATATTTCATTAGTTTATTGATGAGATATTGTCCTTTTTAAACTTTTCAATGTCATCCAGTTCAAAAGTTCCCTCCCTTTTTTTAGATTAGCCCAGCATGAAGCACTAACTTCTAATCTGCGTTAAAGGGATAAAACTATGCCTTAACTGTGCCAGTTTTCTTCAATATATCAATTCAAACAATATTTTGCAATGGGTTCGGCAGTTTATCACGTGTGACGGAGAAAAGCACACCTAGGTCTATTCGGGTCATTGAAGCCTGTCCGTTACTTTTAACTGTCTAAAGCAGTGGTACATACGACTAAAATCTTTTCAAAATGAGAAGAGACAACCACTAACTTGCAGATATAGTAAAGATCAGAGGAAAATATCTGTATGCAATTTCAAATTAGTCCATTTAATGTTATTTTAATTTTGTAGTTTTTCCCTTTTCTGTTCTCCTACATATGGCCCTTTTCCCATTTATTCAGTTTACAGTGTGTTAAAGTTTCAAAGTTTCACCATGGTTGTATTGGTGGGAATATTTCAAACAGATTTAGAACAAATTTAAGATATAGAATGTAGACGATTTTCTTTTAAAAGCTAATGGATTTCACGTAGACTTGCACGTGATATGAATGTTTTATGCATGTCTACCTCCGAAATTCCATTCTTGTCCATTGAGCTTTAATTTTCGTAATGAGGATAAAATTTACATGTGCAAATCAAGAGGTACAGACCAGGAATCTAGACCCCACTTTGAATTTCAAAATCGTTTTCAGAAATGCATCCGTCTAATAACGTTATATTTTAATTTACATTTATTTTGAGCGATTACTCGTTTATTTCCCTATATATCTATGTGTGTTTGGCATGATTAAGTCAAATCAATATAACTGCTATTGAATTAACACAAATTGAAAAAAAAACGTGTATGGTTTTTTTTTTCTATTTATTTGCGTTTCATTCAAACTTTAACAACTAATTAAAGAAACCGAGTCTGTCAGTCACCCTCTTAGGTAGGCGCTTAGAATCAGTCTGTATGCTGCTTTGTTGCATAAAAATGTTAAATTGCATTAATTGCATTGAAAATTCTGAACAATATGATGATTCTTGAAGTAATAAAACCTATATTAACCTCCGTTTATATTGACTTTATCACTCTATAAAATCATTTATCGAATCATCTTTGTGCAATAATTTAAAGGAGTAAAGTTTTGAAACAGGGATATTGCTAGTTTATAAAATATTCCAGCAATACATTATTTTATTATGCATGTATATTTACAAAAGAATGCAGGTTTTTCCCACGCTTGGGACTGGGGCGAGCACGTGTACTTTAAAACATACCTGTATCAGACCTACCTTTATCACATCCCCTTTATCGCACTACATTTTGATTCCTCTAGGAACCCTTTGACCGTAATGTGTATTGAACCGAGTTCTTCGGAAGTTTTCCGATTCGACCGCCGACGTTTGCAATGATATGACCAAATGTGTGTAGGTGACGTCACTCAACAATGCGGCTATTACGTAGTCTTTTGTTAAATGACGTCAGCTACACGCATCGGCTAGTAGCGGCTACGTCATATAACACACACTTGTATTAGGAAATAGTCATTTTTTGCATATCAACCTGGGACTACAATATCAGTCGGGGGTTGATATGAAACAAAAATATGATACCGATTTTGCCATATAATATGAAATATGGCAAAACCTTGGATGCGATCGTAGTTTTAATTATTTAGTCTGGTTTTTGTAAAGCATTTACTCTTCATTGACTTCACTGTCTTCAGTAAGGTACAGTAGAGCCACAGGCCAATAGATTCTACTTTCAGTTGCATGTTTTATTTTTTGATTTGAGACAATTGAGGGGCTTTGAACAAAATTACCTAGATTAAATTGTTGTTGAAAATCTTACTCTAGAATATTTTACTTGTATATGATCCGTGAATCATACATGTAGAATGTCATTGGCACGTTTCAGCAGAGACGTATATAACACATGTGTTATATATACGTCTCTCGTTTCAGTTAAAACATTATTTGGCTCAATCGTTTAATTTTTTAATACTTAGGGTCACAATGATCAGTGAGTGTGAGAGGATTAAGTGTGAGAGTCAAAAAATGTTGGCGATTTTTTGGTTTTGACCGCCATCCTAAGGACAAGAAATCCGAGGCTCCGCCCTCGTGAAATATGACTTGCCTTGGGTAAACAAATCTTCATATCTCCCTCCAACCAGGGCAATAAATGTATAATGTCCTATAATCTTACATATCTACCGTTACCATTTTAAATAAATCTTGTCCATTCTGACATTCGTCTTGCAATTGGGCATGGGAATAGCCAGACCCACAAGGAAGAGAGATGGAGATGGTGTTTCATTTACAACCATAAATGGGCCACTGTGGCCGAGTGGTTAGTGTGTTCGACTTCGAATCGAAGGGTTTGAATTACCCGTCCCTGTCTTTCATATGAGCCGAGGTCCTGTGTTACAGTAGGTGACCACTGCTCTACGCCTAGCAGTACCGAGCAATGCATTGGCAAAATTTGTCGAACACAGTGATTGGGACGTCTCCATTTGACTGAAATATTCTTGAGTGGATTGATTAACAACAATACATCCATACACATTTTGTTAATGCCGATTTAATTCCAATTAATGATTCTTTTATCACTTTCATTTTCAGACCAAAAGTCATTGTTTGAATCCAGC
>JACSZP010040602.1:0-16078 GCA_016161895.1 Pinna nobilis | reverse complement strand
TCTCGTTACGCATAAATAGATATTTGGAATTGGGCTATCGTGAAACGCCCGACATGGTACTTTTTGGCAATCTTTTCCATTATGACATCACAATTAAATGGCCCGTCAACCATTTGTTTGATTATGACGTCACACTTAATCGACGTCAAAAAACACACGAAGAGCAACGTGTAAGGCATTTAGTGATAGGTCAATAAACATAAAAGAGAAGTGATTAGCGTTACCCAGTTATTGCTTTGCCCATGTCAAATTTCATTTCTTATAATTATTTTAAAAACAGCATTAGATCTTTTTCTAGATTCAAGTCTAAAAAATTCGAGAAATGACTCTATAACCGTGTCATTATCCTGGACTAGTATGATATATATATATATATATATATATAAAACGTGATATCATTTGATGTCTCAAATAATGTACAATGACACATAACATATATTTTCATAGTACAATTAAGAATTTAACTATATGTACATCCATTTGCTGCTTTAATCTACCCATGCTAAGTATTATGTATAAATAGAATACACAAATGAACCCACGGAAGCATACAGAACATTGATACTTTTTTTTTGCGCCCAGGAAGCATAAATCATCTGTTCACGCGCAGTCACGGTGACAAAATATTATTGAATTAAGTAATTTAATTTTGGAACATAATTCGAAAATCTCCATCGTCATTGTGATAAAGAATAAGTCAAACATATGAATACAGTACTCGCCTGTAGAGTATATATATGTATAGCATGACAATAGGAACTGAAGTCAGGTGGTAGGTTAGAAATGGTGTTCCCTTACTGTTGAACGACCCCGTAGTGCTGAATGTTGACCGGTTTGTCAGTAGCATTCATTGATACCTCGGTATAAGTGAGTTCTATTTGAGCAAAAATCCAACTGTGTTAAACCGTCAGAGAAAAATGCATCTTTAAGAACAAATTCTTTTACGTAGGCATAAACGTCAGATCTAGTACGACCAAAAATGATATCCTCATTTGAATTGAAATTTATTAAAGATACACAGTCATATAAGTTGTCTTCCCTCTTCTCTTTGCTGGAAAACTTGTCGATCTGGTTTTGTCAAAGTCACACTGCAGAATATAAAAATCCATATTGATACATCATCAAATGTAGATTATTGGCATCCAGTTACATTGTGTTGTAGCTATGCTCAGCACTCAATGGCTAATGACAACTGAGCAATGAGATATCTTTAACGTACCGATGTCTACGGTTTTGCTTGAAAAAGGATAAAAAATGATAATACATGTACTGACATTGTCTTACAAATAATATAAATCTTATCTTTACGTTGTAAGACACATTGACTGTCAGTTGCTGAAGACATTGCACAACGCATACCAGTCATTCTGGATTTTCTGCTAATGTTTTTAATTGAGGGGGTCTTAATGACAAATGGCCATAAAACTATACGCTTTAAACCATTTAGTGATTTAGTATTGCAATTTTCGTGTGCGTAGACAAGACCTTTGCTGTAAGGTCAGTTGATTATTTGAGACAGTTTGCCAATTTACAAACACCAGTGTTCTCTTCCCGTCTACAGTTGTATCCGGGTTTTCTCCTACACAAACAAAGCTGGCTGGATGCCACCATATGATTGAAATATTTTAGACTGTGACGTAAAATAAAACAAAACAAATAAGAATTGGTAAGAACACATGTAATACTGAGAAAGATGTGTATCTTGTTTCACGTAAAATCTGTAATATTTTGTTCTAGTAAACTACACAAATTAGAAGTATATTCACCGTTTACCACACAGCATTCTACTTTCGAATTCGGGACCAGACTCTTGTTCACTCTAATTTAAAAAAAATATCCATTTAGTTTCCTTATATAATTGTTTAGAAATTACAATGCATTTTTAAAAATCAAAGATTTGTGATCAGTCATTTTCTCTGCTTATGATTTGAATATGTACGGTCCTTTTGTACCTTGGCTTTTGAAGATTATGTTTACCGATAAAAAGAGAGTATCTTGCAATAAACTGGCTATAAATCTGAAAAAGGGATACCCGCGTCGAAGTCTTAATAAAAGGTTACCCAAGTGAGGATAGTTATAAACACCTATAACGCCTAAAATGTTTATGTATGCCGTAAAATTCCTATAAACTTTTTCCCGGTTGATCATAATATTCGTATAACAGAAGTTACGACTTTATAATGAATAATATAATAAATGTTACGCATACCAGTGATATACAAACGTATATTGATTCTGATATTGTACTTAAAAAACATGCAAGATGCACATGCTGACTATCTATCAATTCAATAAATCAATTTTATAGTGCGGAGGCGACCACCTCGGCTAGCTTGTATGTGCTACAATGACAATGTGTTGACGATTATGTGCCATTCAAACAAGTTTTCTCAAATCCATTACAGCAATACTTTGCAGTTTTACGACATTCTTTATTACAAACTCAATTAAAAACGCTACTAGACCGTTGTATGTAAAATGACTTATCTAACAGTTTTATGGAAGATCGTGGTTTATCGCTGAAATGCACATCTTTAGATAAGATGGTCAAAAAATCGAGTCTCTAAAGCGAAATGACTTGGTTTTCTTCGTTTATTGGATGGAAGTGGTTGAAAACCTTGGTTTCGTGGAAAAATACCCCAAAAAGAATTTTTGTTGTTATATGAAAAAATCCTTCAAAGTTTCTGAAACCTGCATTAGCGTAATGCCAACTTAATATAACTGAAATAATATTGAAAATAAAAAATGATGCTGTGACTCGGTATTTACGAAATTCCAAAACCTGTAGTAAAACGGAAAAGAAATTGGCGCAAAAAAAGGAAGTTCATGTTCCCAAATTGGATGGGTTCAGGGGTCCGGATTGAGGCAGTGTTGGCTGTCAGCATGCTTTTTCGCAAATCCTCCTCATAAACCTCTCTAATGGATTGAAATGTTCGATGAAACGGTCATTGATTTATTTCAGGTTTGCCAACTGTTCACAAGGAATCAGTTTATATGGTCCTCCCGCTTAACAATGCTTAAAACAAACTCAGCTCAACTAACCGTACGAGAGAGGAAATGTAACTGTTATCACCCGTTTGTTAAGACTTTTCATCATTATTACCTAAACCAGTTAAGATGACCATACGTACGCATATGATAATTGATTATGTGTTAAGATGTAATGTAGTTTTAAATGCAACTCATGGCTAGTATTTTCTGCTCGAATGGGTACGCTTAGAATACTTTATATCAGTGTTAGAGTAAATTCAGCGATGTGAGTTTTGTTATCTTTGATTGCTCTATGTTATATATTGTGGACGCAGCTTTCTATGATACGTGGTTGGCATTGCACACGTGTCCATGTCTTACTGTCAAATAAAAATAGGTCTCACCTATAACATGTTAGGTAACATTTTACATATTATCACATATTTACAACATCTACAAGGAAAAAATAAACCATGACACGCAAAAGTCAGAGGAATAAACAATCGGTCTAGATTTGCGGTAGATAATAAAACGAATATTTTAGTTAAATTTTACACCCTCGTGTTAAATGAAAGGGAAATAAGGTCACATACCTGTAATTTGAATATTCGCTTGCTAAATATCACTCGGGTCACGCCATTCTTAACTCTCAAATTTATAATTTGAATTTCTCCCGATGAAAGAGATCAGATGATTTTAACTGATAATGGTTAATAAATATTTTCATTGTCGACAAAGATAGATAAAGTAACGTTAGCAGGTATATTGGTACGGTAACATTATTCTTTTATAGTAATAAATGGTGTCTTAAATATATTCCTATTTTATGTTTATTTTTCACGAACGTAAATTGTCTCTTAACAGATAATATTCATATTCCATAGTCTTTGTCTGGGAAGGTGATAACAATTGTCGCAGGTATCTGACAGTACGTTAGATAACCAGGGAAATCTGCATGACTGAATATTGCCATTAGTTTTTCAACGTAGTCATTAAAACTTAATAAGATTTAAGGAGGATACGCAATATCGTGATTATGTTTCTACGTGATAAATGTATTTTTATATAAATGACATCACATCTGTCTTCATCTTTGTCAGTCTGTTATCTTTGGGCTCGTCTGTCTCTTTGTCTTTCTTTCTATCTCTATAGAATTTTACTGTGGACTGAAGGAGGAAGTAATCAGTCAAAAAGGGAAAGGGAAAATTTATCCCTCTGAGACACATGATCACTTTTCTTAATTATTAGGGGTCCATTAATGTTCTGGATCGGTATAGAGTTAAACCCACTTATGTTGACCCTGATATGTTGAAATCCCGCTTAATTTGAAAAAAGTATTAATTTCCCGGCTGAATTACTTTTCTGCTATTAAAATTGAGCCTGTTTGTAGGAAATTCTTTTTAGCATTCAGATTCGGTATACCTGGCTTTGACTTTATGCTATTCCATCAACTTGGTATCTGTCAATTTATGTATTTGGTTATAGTTTTACTTAAGGTGGCTTATTAGTTTACCAAACTTTCTATGTAGTCACTAGAATTATTGCATGTACATTATAGTATAACACTAGACTCCATTGTTTTATTGCAATCATTTTACTTTTCTGACATGTTTTTAATTTGGCTGTTGTTGTTTTTTGTGTTTTGTTTTGCTAAACATCCCATTCGAAAGTCAGGGGCGGCCTATTGCGACATGGCGTGGGTCCGAACGACGGACCTTACGATCAGAAGTCGAACACGCTAACCACTAGGCCACGGTGGCCTTTACAACTAAACGTGGGTACTAAATTGAACAAATTTGAATTTGATTTAAAAATAAGGAAGATGAAGATGCTAAGAGGGCATTCAAAATTCAAATATCCATCGACAGACACAGTAATGACCAAAACAAAAGGACAATACCGGCACTTAACACAGTAATTCATACATAAAGACATATAAAACTAAATATCGAGTAGAAAATGATAAAAAAATAAACATTTGATAGTGTGATAAATCGTGTCAGACAAAGCAAGTCTGAAAATTTATCTGATTCGTTACTTGATTTATTAAAAATTTTAACTTGTCCTCAATGTCGATTAGAATGTGTCTCGAAAATTTAATCTGAAGACACTTTAAATTAGATACACAAAATTGTTGCATTTATTTAATTCCGACGATTTCAAGAGTCATGTGCGCTTTTTAAAATTGATTAAGATCACAGGTAGACACGTGGCATTCGTCTTCCCTGCATGTGTAGCTTGTCACGTTTCAGCTTCTTTAAGAAGTGCCATTTTGTTTTTGTCAAATCTAGAAAAAAAAGTAGCGGTATGGGAAAATGCACATAATATATCTTAAACAATGTAAAACAATGTGTTTCAAAATAAATATTTTGTTCGATATATATTCTACGTTGAAGTAATATATAGCATAGGAGAAATACGCTTCCAGAATATATTCAAGTAGAAAACGTTGTGTCTTTTCAACTAAAAGAAATTCAAAACATTTCTAAATCGAGAAAATGGGAGCACATTCCATATTTGTTCTCAAAAACATAGAAGCTGTTTTATTGAGAGAAGAAATCTTTCTCCAGGTGAGATTATTTCACTTTTAAGATTATTTTGATAAGGATCTTGTTGTTTTATGTTATTGTTTATCAAAACCAGTTGTGTAGAGTAGGAATCAGCAAAATATTTGCTCGTAGTTTTCGCACAATGTACAGGTTTGTTCTGGTGAAAGAGATTCGATCTGTATGTGTGTGGAGCTACAGAGGAAAGCGTGAAAAGAAAACATAAAACGAAAACAAATAGACACATTGTATGCATCATTAAAGTCCTTCTACGTTTTTATGTTGATTATTAATACATGTAATATAAAAAAGAACACGTTGCTAATGATATATAATCACTGGAATCAAATGTCTGTCATCCTGATATAGGATTGATATAAATTTTCAACATACCAATGATACATTATACGCATTCCGATGTATTTCAAATTATACTTATTCATATTTTTTACTTATGTATATTTATGTTCCGGAATGATACAGATAGGTACGTGTGAGCTGAAAGTAAGGCGGAAGTCGGGGAAGGGCGTGTCAGCACGGAAATTGTAATGCCGATGCAATCTGATGGCAAAGATATTGCTCTGAAACATTACTGAAAAACTGTTTAGGATAATTCTTTGAGTTATGGACTATCACCTTATCAAATATGAATACATGTTTCAAAATCTTCCAAAGAATTAATAGAATTTATTATAAGTTGCGACTTGATGTACACAGTACTTTGTTACTGTTTTCATGCTAACATAATTGATGAATGGCATAGGGGATCTCTTGAGTACACCATGTTCTGTAAAAGGAAGCAATACACCACTCTATCCTTATTTCGGATCAATGTCCTGCATTCTTTGACTGTACAGAATGATACTGATACATTACTTTGATCCAGCCGTAGTCTCGAATACCAATGCTTTCCTTTGAGAGTAAGTTCACCGTCAGAAAGATAGGCTTATTCGGTGACAGACTGACTATAATCGACGAAATTCTTTGTTTGATGCAGGTATTGTCAATCTTCTATTAAAGTGCAAAATAATGCTCCATGAATGGTATATTGCCAGTTACCTCAATGGTCCTGTTTCGACAGTTTGCTTCACTTTTGTAGTATAATAACAATCATCCATTCCGCGTACATGCTCTCATTCTTTTAGTGGGATCTCGTGATCTGGAGATATATTTGGCCTATGGCTTTTATTTTGTGAATGAAAACATTGAAATATCAACTAGATAAATGATAAGATAGAGATTACACAACAAGTTCGGATTGATTATCATGTTTATCCAACTTGAGTTAGTTAATTTTCAAAGTTTCAAAGCGCGAGCTTTAGCGAGCGTTTTGAGACTTTGAAAATTAACTAACGAGAGTATGATCAGATAAATCATCAATCCAAATGAGTTGTGCTATTTGTTTCTACCATAACACTATATTATTTTACAAATCAAAGTATTGAAAACGTCTTTTTTTTCTTCAATTCCAGCCATAATGTAAGCCCACACAATGTATTGTGACGTCAGATATAATGACGTCAATTGATGGCGTCATAACTGAATTTCCTGACGTATCAGCCAATCAAAACGCTCGGAGGACGTTAACCACGTGTGGTTAATTGATATATTTAATCAACTGCAGCCTCGATTATACAGCCATTCTATAATGGTTAAACTACGCGTGTCATGGTAGACTATTTGTTCACAGGGACTCGTAAGTGACAGAAACATGCAACATAGACTTTACATGCTATATACATGTATATCTCTGTTGGTAGATCTTCATCATCAACAACAAGAACAGATTCAGAAAGAGTATGTTTGATATTTTTGTCACTCTTTTGTTGGTCCTCGTGTTTTAGAGACATTGATTGCCATGACTTTTATTTTGTTACCAAATATTCAATTGGATGCATTTGTATTTGCTCATAGACTACACTTGTTGGTCGCAGAGACATCCATTGCATACTTTCTTATATCTTATATATGTCTCTGTTGGTAGATATTCATCATCAGCAGACTCTGAAAAAATACTTTGGATATTTTTATCGACCAAGAAAATCGTATATCTTTAGAATTTATGTGTCAAACTAAGAAAATGCAGAATCACAACATACCAGGAACTTATGCGATACATAACTGTTCATGACACCTGAGTTTGTATCATTTAAGTAAAATTAGTTTTAAAGTACTACTACGGCAAGAATGGATTAGGATTACAAATAATTTACAATTTGCTCCGTGAATAATAGTTAAATGCGCTGTAACAGGTTTTCTAAAGAAAATTTTACTGGTAATAATATACTAACTTGTAAATAGTATTTGGTCTTTGAAAATAAACACGATTTTTCTGATGTCCCTCGATTAATCTGCAGTCATCAAGTTGATACACGATGATACTGCTATTTGTAGTGAGTGAAAAGTTAAACGCTTTATACAAACGGGGTTGCTGTCAATGAACCAAAAATGACAATGTAAAATTTCTAAGGTGTCGAGAATAAATTCCATTACATTTCAACAGCAGTAGCAAATCTTGTGATATAAAATAAACTGTGATCAAATTTCAGTTTATGAACGGTTGTCACGGCTATAATAACGATTGTGGAAACATATGCAAATGCGTAGGTGAGGACTTTGAAATAAATGCCGGTGCACTAACAACGAGAGAGAGAGAGAGAGAGAGAGAGAGGGAGAGAGAGAGAGAAAGAGATGAGGCTTGAATGCTAGCTTATATAATTGAGAGTTAAAGGATATGCCATTTAAATTTAAGTTGACGAGAGTGTATTATAAATTTAAATATAGAATTCTTTATGCTTTAAGTGGATAATCATATATAATGATTATACATTCTTATTTGTTCCTTTGTAACCGGTAAAATATAACTATACTGCGCAAGACTACCCACTAAAATAAGCATAACTATATCAAAACTGTTGATAAAGTTCATTAAACTAATGATTACTATATCCTGTCTACATCGTTCAGATTGCATCTTAACCCACTTCCGTTGATTAATGCTAAATAAAATTCATTCATCCGCAAAGTCATAGCTGACAATTTTGAATATATAACAGTCTGAATGCAAAAAGTAAATTTTGCTTTTTTGCCATTTAGAATTAACATTTATTTGTTGACGCCATTCACACTTCCGGTCATAATGTTGAAAATTGATGTTACTCAAATTTGATACATCTTGTTATTCTTTATAATACATAAAATCGATAACTACATCTGAAAGGAAATGAAAAGTAATCAAAATGTTCGTGCACTATGATTTTCTATGGAACATTTTGTGAGGCAATTATCAAATTCAAATACTTCAACGTCAAACTTACAAATTAGGTATGAATTAAATAAAATTACATTGCCCTCGTGTACAAAGACAGATTTGGTCTGCAGATCAAACAATCAGTATGGGTAAGTGTGTGTGTCTCAGGTGTCGTAAGAGAAATATCAATTTAAATTTACCCCTTAAAATAAGCATGGAGAAATGTTGTAGAATTAATGAATTATTTTTCTTGGTACTCGTATTTGCATCCCACACATGTATTTAAATGACGATAATCTTTATTTGAGAAGCTGAAGAATACTTATCATATTATCTTTTTTCCATGCATATGGAACATGTCCCTAAATAAAAATTCGTGATTTCTGATGACCGGTTTTACACAGAGATACGTAATTGTAATTTCAAAGTTTTAGATATGCAGATGTTACATCTGGTCAGTAACTAGTTGTAACAGGAACAGAAATGAATACACGTGCCCTGTAATTTGTGAAATAGAATTTAAGATGTACGATGCGGTATCCAAAGATCGAAATCCAAATAAATATGACAAGTTAAGAATAATAACGATCTCAGCGTAAAAGACAGCAGAAAATCCCTGCGAGGATGGGACCAGGTGTCAGGTAAAAGATCAATTATACCTTACCATATCTCAGTTTTAGATAACTCAAATCCGGAATGATTTTCTCTTTTACAAAATGCATCAGCACACGAAAATGCAAAGGAAGAACTACTTATCAAAGCAGTAACTCTTAGTTACGACCATTTATAATGGCCACTATTCAGATCAATAACACATGATATTCCTTACCAAAATCGACGTATCAGCGAACACGTGGAACATTTCTGACGAATGTGACACACCATCAGGGGACGTCCGGGCATCTGGTCTCATTCCGATAGGGATTTGCAATATTTACCACGTTGAGACCGCTATTAGTCTAAAAATAAGGACTTAGATGTTTGCTCATCCCTCGGTACGTCTTCACTTTATTATTTTTTTTTTGCGTTATCTTTACCAAAACAGGGTATGTTAGTTCTTTTGCCACCACCCTAGAGCGCGCTCGGGATACTCAATTTGCTGCTGGCATTATGTGCAGTAACTTTAGGATGGTTCAGTTCGCATACAAATTGTGTCTAATTTCATCAATTAATAACTGTCATAAATTTGAAAAAATGTTCATAAGTGAAATTGTAACCAGATAGAGAGTATAAAGTCAGCAATTTGTAACTGTCAAGCTTAAGCAAAACACCTGCCGTTTTTCTGTACAAAATGAAAATGATGAAAGTTTGGCAAATCTCAAAATATTCTATAACAATAATTTTAACGAAAAAAAGATCTACCGATAATTTAATTTATTTATATTTGAATGTTGCATACAAAACGATAAAACAATAAAACACGCACAGACACGGATATATTAAACAAAGTAACCAACGTGAAAATATTTTTGTTTATTTTAATATTAATGATGCGTATCAGCCAACGGCCTCATATGATAAGTAAGGAGGGTTATTTATTGTAATATATTGTAAAAGTAAAGTACAATTAAGAGAGGCTTATTTTGTTTTAGCTCAAGGTCGATTGAAAAACAATTTAGATTGTAATGAAATACTTTGCTTTGAAATGAAAAAAGCAAAATAACAGGTAAGGAAAAAACTATATGTGCTCGTTCGAAACGTTCTTTAAGATGTGTTACTATTTAACGAACAAATCCGTATTATTGTATTGTATTGTTGTTTTACATCCCACCCGAGAATCTTTCAGTTATATGGAGACGTCATCGTATTCCAGTGAAGGGCTAAAATTTTGCCACTGCTCAGCACTGATGGCCGTTGAGCAGGGAGGGTTATTTAACGTGCCGACACCTGCTGTTACAGGGTACTTTGGTTTTAACTGTCTCATCCGAAAGACAGGTGCAGCGTGTCTTGGATTCGAACTCTGCCCGGGACCTCTCGATCAGAATGCGAATACGCTAATCACTATGCCACGGCCGCCCTCCAAATCGGTAAACATAAAATCACATGGAGACATCTTCGAATGCCGATATATGACATAAGCTAGACACTTGGAAATCTTGAGAGAGAGGAGAGAATCTTTCACGTGCCAACACCCAACGTTGCACTGTATCCAAAACATACTGTCGAACACTGGGCCTACTAGATTCATGGAGCAAGCTTTCAGATAGATGGCATACGGCTATGTATCTGATAATGCAGGCATAATGACGCAGCATGTATAATATTTTTTACGGTTCCGTGGGTCAAATCGTGTTTATCCACTGGATAGGATAAGACGCGTCACAAGTGTTAAATAGGCACCGTGTATATTAACTACGTAAATCATTTATATATCTAAATCATTAACAAGATACATTACTATCTGGTTCGGCGTGTGGAGAGATTCATTGATAGATGTATGCTTGATCGGTCACATCATCATAAATTATACAAAATATAATGTTATTTTACCGTATCACCGATATAAGGGATGATAGATGATTTTGACAATGCCTCCGAATGATTGAGTATATTGAGACACAGTACGATTCCGTCAAATGTTTTCTTACGATCCGCTATTTAATTTGTGTACGGTTCTACTACCGTATTCCTATATATCTTCTTCTATTGACCAAAATCTTATCATAATCGCACAGAGGGGAAAATTCCTCTTCATTTACGGGGTAATTGAATTTTTAGGATTAATTAACATTTAAAATACATTATTTGTGAGGAAGTTCTTTGTGAAGGTCGGAGTTCGATGAATTACCAGTGTTACTGATTCAAAAACTTAATTCTATGCAGCCTATGACTTAAACCATGCAGTGATACCACAGCTTGCTTTTTCCAATTCAATTAAACACGCCTACAACGCGTATAAAATGCGATCAAAATTACGCTCAGATAAGGAGACTGTTATATAAATGTTAAGTGTGTGGATATTTTGTTGACAGCATATTAAGAAAACAGTCTTCTTCTATCGAATGCCTTCTGGATCCCTTAAGCTATATTAAGCCGCAATGAAACATTGGAAGCATACACTTATTATTGGAAAATAATGAAGATATACTTACTGATGGCAGAATCCATGAGTCCGGTAGATATTTTAAAAGAGTAGACAAATTCGTTCTCTAGATGAAGAAATGAGCTAATTCCAAAGTGAAGGGAAAAAACCTTTGTCCAAAGAAGCTAGCGTCTCATGTTAGAATGTCACAGTTGTGATGACATCAATGGAATCATCTCCAGTATACATAAAACAAATCACTTCCAATGGAACTCATTCGAATGAAATAACGATTGCTCAGAGACTGTGCGATAACATTAAACTATCAAATAGTGACTATTAACTATTAATTGTCATTACAAACAATTGATAACTAACGTTTTAAATTTGATATAAAATTTCTAAGACCTCATGTTATGTAATACAGAGTTTGGATTTTTTGTTGCAAATTAAAGTATTCATTCAAAATATGATTTAGGCTATACATGAACATTTTCATCTGCAACTTTGTAATTGTATTTAGATTTCAAAATTGCTCACCTAGTTGCAGAAATCATGGAGCGCCATTACATATCTTGGTACAAAATATAAACATATTCTGTACGTTTCTAATTATCGATTTCCTACTATGGATTAAGGACAAAAGTAAAAGCAAATGAACTGTGTAAATCGTCGGCTGTAGGGAAAGCAATATTTCCAGATTAACGTTTGTATCTTTAATCACAATGATTGCTCTTAATGCTAACTTGAGCTAGTCGGAGTTTAACATTCACCGCGACAATTTGGGATGGTTCAGCTTTTATTTAATTTTGCTTATCATTGCATGGTGGTTAGACGTAATGTATTACCAATTTCTTCATCGGACAGGGTCATACAGAAATGGTAGTCGAAAAATATGCATTCAAGACATTCTATTATAACTGTAACAGGTGTGATTTATAATTTCAACCAGCATGTATTTCGAAAAATGTCTTAAAAATTTAAGGTTCGCCTTTCTAGGATCCTGGATGATTTTCTTCACCATGACCATTAACAATGACTACATTTAGGTAGTTAGATCAAGTGCATGTGACTTTTGCAACCGAAATCAATATTATGCCGAACTCATAGGGTTTCCTTGAAACATTTGCAACGGGCGTGGCATGCCAACAGGTGGCGCTGACACCTTTCTGACACCTGGTCCCATCCCGTTAAGGATTTAAATTTGTTTTCCACATTGAGATCGTTAAGGACTGATATTTTTCATATATCCTTCGGAACTTATTCAATTTTACTCATTATTAACATTAATTGTTTGAAATAGACGAGAGTAACTACTAGTTTGAAACTATGAGTGGATTGGTGCAATATCAAGACTATACATGGTCAAAGTATGTTAAGAAAAAGTTAAATCTGGGTTGCTTTGTCGCTTTGTTGGCAGGTTACTACCCTCTTATAAAGGGAAGCCGCTTCATCAGTCAGTTATATGAAAATCAGTATTATTCTTATATTCATCGAATCGAGAAGCCAATACATGATTGAAAATTGGATCATAATTAAGAAAGAATCATAGAGCCATCCACAATTTTAAAGTATGGAAGAAGGAAAACATTTAAAGGGAAATTCAAGATTTTGAGTTCTTGGAAAAATGTTTTCTTTGAATAAAAGAAGCTTCAACATAAAAACTACGAAAGAAGGTTTGAAAATCCAAACATGGGGGGAGGGGGGAGACAGTCAGTACTGCAAAACTGCGAACTCTAAACAACATGGCTCGGCCTCGGGTTGAATAGTTGATAATCCCGACCAAAAGGGGTAGTCTCGACAGAAAGAACCTCGAATCTTTAACGGGGTTAGCACAGGTGTTAGGAAACATAACAGCCGGCCACCTGCAAACATAAATATTGCCAAATTTCATTAAAATGATCTTTTCTTCTTAATCACAAGAAATGTAAAATGCTCATCTTTAAAGTTGAAAAGTAAAGGATTGTCACGAGTCATATAATTTACTGACGGTCATGTTATATAGGGCAGAATCGGAATGGCAATATGAAGTTTAATATTCTTATCATATAATGATACTCAGATGAAATATGAATTTATTTAATTTTTTAATTTTCTGCATTCATCACTTTTCAAAGCAAAATAGCATCAACATTTCATAAACTGGAGTTTTTATTTGAAAAAAATTCTTCATATTTGAAACTATTGTAAAGTTAGTTTTTATGATTTTCCTTACATAAGATATTTTGCACACGTGTCACGGGTTTACGTTTTACACAAAAGAAAATGTTACACACTTATCTATTGTTCCAGATCTGTTTAAGACCACGTCAGTGATCTTATTGAGTCTGTACCTACTTTAAAAGCTAGTACGGTTCAGTGAAAAAAAACATCCCGAACAGAAACCGTGCAAAGAAAATGTACCTATTTTAGATATATGGCGTGAATGTCGCACGCGCTGAAAATAATTATATCTGCGCCTTTATAAATATATAAATACTTTAAATCTAAACAGTTTCTATGCTGTAAAATGTAAAGTGAGATGTGATATTAATACTTTTTGCCTTTCATTTTATTTTCTTTACAATCTGTTTGTTGTTGTGCTGTTGTTTAAAAATCCAACTCATACATTTTTTCTCTGACATGGACACGTCACCAATACCAGTAAATTTGACATACTCAGCATTTTCGGTGCCGACACCTCCTACGACCTCGGGACCTCGGTTTACACTGTCTCATCCAAATGACCCGGAAAGTTAGCTGCCTTCGCAGAGCGGATTCGAGGCTGCAAAGGCCCCTGCTGTGATGATGGCATTTTGTCAATCTCCCTCATCTTTCCTCTTAACCGTGTATAATTATATCTCGTCGCTAAGCTTCAATTTTCTCGGCACCCAATGAGCGTGACTTTCAGGTGAGACAAAACAAACGAAATGCATATGGTCCCATTTCTAGCAAGTGCCGTTACGTTAATCAATATCAATACAATATGTCTTTGAAAATTATAAAGAAAGAATATAAATTTCATACTGACTTCAAGATCCAAGAGCTCTATAAGACCAATGTTGACGAAAAGCTTACCGATAAGCTTATTTGTAATGGAAATTTTCTTGGAAACGGTTGAGTTGTGAAAATGTTTTGTTTTAAAGTTGGTTAATGTCCCTCTGGACTTCAATCGTATGACAACGACACCGGGTGCAAGTACAGGACTTCACTTCTGGACTAATCGATACTTCGGGCCATTGAACAGTGCAGTTCTCTTGTCAACTTCTATTGTGACCCATGTCCTCAGATTTAAGGCTGAACGACCCTCATTTTCTCTTCAAATGCAATTGACAACATTGCTATGTAAGGACTTGGATATTTCTGCCCCGATTCGAACCTGAAAGCTACCTCACAAGGGCGCACCACTAGGTCACTGTAACGGATCAAAAGTGCAAAATGAAATGTGGTTTGAATTATCAATATGTTCGTTGTTTTTTCGGGAAAAGTTTTCCTATAGATAGTCGGCATTCTAGTGAGTACTGATTGTGTCCCTCTTCTAGCTGACATATTTTCCAATTCGTATGAAGCGAAATTTACTCCGTCTCTACTCTCAGTTGGAAAGAATAAGTTAGCATCTCGGTTGAATTGTACTTACAGATACATCGACGACGTCGTGTCTATCAATGAACGGAGATTCAGAATTACATTGGGTAGATGTTCTCTATTGAACATGAGGCCAAAGACTACAGAGAACAGCAGCACAACTGCCTCTTACTTAAACGTACTCTTCTCAATTGGGAAGGACGGTAAACTTCAAACACCACTTTATGATAAGCATGGCGATTTCATTTTGAATATCAAAAATCTCCCCTTTCCTGAGAAGCAATATACCGTGTTCTCCTGCCTTTGACATCATCATTGAATCAACTTTTTCGTTATGTCAGGGAGATTTGGTGCGATCAAGGTCGACGTTTTGCTGAGCCCGTGGGGTTTCCTGGATGATTTGGGACGGTTGTGGTATGATTACAGGTGTCGCTGACTCCTTCCGGTCACCTGATTCCATCCAGGAAGGAAATTATAGTTGTTTCTCACGTTGAGACTGCTATCATTCTAGAATTGTCATGATTTTAGGACATAGATTTTCGAATATCATTCGGTACTTACTTTAGTAGTGCTGTAGCATTGTGAATAATGCGCATGTCGAGCATCACCTTTTATTTTTTGGTACTTACTTTAGTAGTGCTGTAGCATTGTGAATAATGCGCATGTCGAGCATCACCTTTTATTTTTTGGTACTTACTTTAGTAGTGCTGTAGCATTGTGAATAAT
>JACSZP010040588.1:0-13248 GCA_016161895.1 Pinna nobilis | reverse complement strand
GAGTGTAGTCAGCAATTCGAATTAACAAGGAACTTGGCTATTTGAAGTTGAAGCAACACCAAGTTTTTACAAATGAACTAGAGGTCATCTTCACACAGTTGATAATGATTGAATTTTACATTTTTCACCCCATTAGTGAATATTCTTTGGTAATGATTACAAATAGACAAGGCTGTCTTAGCATATCTAAATTGAATACTATCAAACCTGTTTTAAGAGACCATCCAAGGGAAGGAGGAAAAAGGGTCACATATGACATAGTCTATAAATTCAGGTGATTTATACAGGAAAAAAACATTTTGGAAATCACTCAGTTAGGTCACATAAGACCGGTTTTCCTTTAATTCAGTGGGTCACTAAGACAGGTTAGACTGTATTTCTATTTACAATTGATATTAAATAAAAAAAAATTCATTGAATTAATTTAACTAATTAGAGTGTACATATGGTTATTTATTTGAGAGATCTTTGCAGAGGCGGTTTAAAAAATAATACATAAACATAGATTGGAATATTGTTGATACTGATGTTTGTGGTGCATTTTTGTGGAATTCAGTATATTCTATTTTAATTTTAAACTTATAGATACATGTATTGATATGTGATAACTTGCGGGTTTTATTTATCCTAGGTGAAAAAAGGACCAGAAAAGGGTAAAGTGATAGAGGTCATCAAGCGAGATATTCCTCTAGAAGCCATACGGCAGGTTCAGTTAAGGTAAGGCAGTCCTCTTTCAGTTAATCTTATCTGATAAAGTGAAAGTATGATACATGTTGTTCTGAGGTCAAGTGTCACAGTAGGTGTCGGCATATTTAAGAACCCGCTTTGCTTAACAGCCATAAGTGCTAAGCATAGGCTTGTTTTGTCTCACTTCGCCAACATTGGTGACGTCTCCATATGAGTGAAAGATTCTTGAATGGAACGTTAAACAAAAATACAACCAACCACCATATAGTTCTGACAATACTTCCTACCGACCACAATACTATGTGTATATGGCAGACTGTAAATCAAGCATGTCTTTTTATCACGAAAAGTTGATTCTTATTCGTTAAGCAAAATCACATTCTAATAATGTTATATTGAGGGTTATTAGGCCTACACATACCCTATTGACTATTAGACAGCACATGCTAACCCTTACTGGTGAGAATGCTCCTTTTTGAGGTCAGTTTGGCTCTGTGGTTAGCATGTTTACCTTCAGATCATGAGGCTGTGGGTTTGAATCCATGCTGCGCTGCAAAGGGCTAACCCAGTCCTGAGGATGAGAGATAAAAAACCGAGGTCCCATATCATAGTAGGTGTGGTGTGTTAAACAACCCTCACTGCTTGATAGCCACAAGTACAGAGCATAGGTAATATTTGTGGCACTCCACCTACATTGGTGAAGTCTATATATAAGTAAAAAAAAACTTTGAATGGGACGTTAAACAATACTGTATACAGGGTTATTTTTGCCCCATATTATTTTCACCCTAATGCACTTACAAACAGTATCGCCCCATTTAAATTCGCCCAGTCTCGTCATAATTCTTTTCATTTAATTTACCATTTTGAATTTGCCCAGTTTTAAATTCGCCAATTGACGAGTAGGGCGAAAGGGGTGAAAATAATACGGAGGTGAAAATTTCCAACCAATCAAGAATGTTCCCTGTAATGTCTTAAAGAACAGAATATGTTCCACAGATTTTTTTTCTTGTTCAATTTTAGTAAAATGTGTTGGGAAAGCGAAAATAAGAATATGAGATTTGTGTCTGGTTTTCCTCAGTTAAGAATTTTTTTTATTGGAGGTGAATTAACAATCTGATACTAAGCAATGGAGAAGATTGGCCCTGTCTTAATCATATAGAAATGCCAAGTCTAACTTGCTTAGACGGCAGGTGATTAGCCATTCACATTTACGTTACACCTATTGAGCATGCTGAATTCTTCTTTTTATTTTTTTGGGCTATCAAATTTTTTCTGTTTGATTGACACCCTGAAATAGACATCAGTCATCTATTATATAAAGACAAATTCTTTGTGATTAAGACTACTGATTTAGCAGTCTGACATTGGCAGAATTTTAAAAATTACCATCTAAAGTGTACTTAGAACATTTTATGTACAATTCTCTTTTTTTTCACATTTCAGTACTCTACAGGACGACTTTATGGTCATACATATACAGAACGACTTCAGTAGTTTTCTAGAGTCCATCTTTAAAACGGAGTTTCTGATGACACTGAAGAAGCGGTACAAGGACAAGACAGACAAAGAGATTTCTATAACATTCTCAGACACGTATGTTCATATAAAGTTATCATTATGTAATAGGAGCAAGCTCCACTGAAGGTCATAACTCTACATGTGTAACAGGCAAGGAAAAAGTGATGGCCAGACTGGGATTCCAACCCAGGCCTGCCACTAAGCATGTGGCTGCTCTACCGACTGAGCTACCTGGTCTAATATACCCAGTCCCTGTCACACGCGTACAGTCATGTGCCATAGATGACCACCCATTCTGACATTATCTTCTTTGTTTCATATAAAACTAACATTTTTTAAATGTTTATAAAATCTTCAAATGGAACCAAAAATTGACAAATGTGAACAAATATGTTGTAGGGTAATTTCATAATTCTAGAAAATATTCATATCTATTTTATATAATTTTAAAGATACATTTGGACTAATCTTCACAGAATTAAAAAATTGAAATATCACATTTGCACCAGCATATAATTAGAGGATGTAGCTGATAAAATACAAAAAAAAAAAATGCATGCAGTATATAGATATCATTGTTTAAAAAATCAAAAATACACATTTACAGGTTGTATTAATTTCCCACCATTTTAACAGACATGACCAATGCCTATAAGTAGGGTGAATTACTTGAACAAAACATGTCCAGCACGGACATTTAAACCTTGATTTGACCAGTTTTGATGTGTAAATCGCTTAATTATATCTATTTGTACAAGATTTTGTTGTTGTATCGTGTACAACAAATTTTTGCTAAATGAGTCCAAGTGTACCTTTAAAGGAACAGTAATATTTTTCTCAGGTAGTAGCTTTATAAATTTGATTATTTCATAGACAGTTGAACCAGAATTTATTTGGTTTACAACCTCTGTCAACTTCTATTGCAGTATCGAGTTTCCAGTGAAAAAGGAAGGCTGGGGTGGAGGTGGTAATCGGGTGCTGAAGTTTCAAAAACTCTCACAACCTAATGACATAGCAGCTCTAAAACCCTCAGGAAAGACCCTTCACATCAGTATAGGACCAGGCTTACCTAAAGATTCACGTAAGTAATATCCCCACATACCATGCAGGCCTCACCACCAAGGTCTGAAATTGAAATTTTTTAGGCAAAAAAATTTGAAAAAAATTGGATTTGATTGGGCCAAATTAAATTTGAAGGTGCAAAAACATGATGTCTTGCCACAGTGCCAATTGCCAATCATTGGCCAAATTTGTTGCCCTTCATCTGCATTGGTGACATCTCAATATACCGTGAAAGCTCATGTAATCTGCGCATCCCCTCTTCCAAGTAAAAATTGACAGAAAAAACGTAATCCCTATGTAAAGTAGGTGTCCCTACTCAAAACCAGTGTTGAGTGTATTATTATGATTAAATACAATAAACGTTCTCCCCTGACTTCATAATTATGTAATTGACACATTCCTTTGAAGTATTTAATGTTTATTACCTATACTCAGATTCAAAATGTTAATTACCTGGTGAAACATCCAAGATGAAACATTCTTGATTTAGACATTAAACAACAATACAACCAACCGAGGGGGCATTCAGTATACATTTCAACCCTACTTGACTTATACTCACTTAATCTATCTATTTACTATGTTTAGGTCCGGGTAAAAAGAAGATGATGGTCAGCAATGGATCAATGAAGGCCAGGCGTCCACAATCAACAAGAGGACCACCATCCCGACCCGCACCTAATCGACCTCCTCCAAACTTTGCACCACCAGGCATTCCAGCAAACCCACCAAGTAAGAAATGTTTTTGATATGATGTCTTTTTTTTTTACATGAAACTAGGTGTATGAGTTTTTTTTGTTTTTGTTTGTTTTGTTTTTGTTTTACACCACACTCGACAATCTTTCAGTCATATGGTGGCGGCCAGTTTTTATTGGCCTTCCGCAAGTAAACTGGCAATTTTTATCACATTATCAATGTAGGTTCCAGCGAGGCTCGAACCTGCACTGGCAAGAGGTGAGAGACTGAGTGGTGTAAAGCGCAATGCTCTAATCATTTGGCCAGAGGTCCAGATGTATTGGTAAGAACAATTGAAATCCCATGGCTCTGCTGTAGATCACTCATCTTTGTGTTTCAGTGCTTGCCATGTGGTTGTGAGGTTTTAGGTCCCAATCCTTATCACTGCAGTTAGCTGTCTATGTCCTTCAGATGAGACAGTAATAACCAAGGTCCCATGTCACAGTAGGTGTCAGCATGTTAAAGAACCCTCCCTGCTCTATAGCCATAAGTGCCAAGCACAGGCAAAGTTATTGCCTTTCACCAGCACATGGTGATGTCTCCATTTAAGAGAAAGTTTCTTGAGTGGATGTTAAACAACAATTAAGAGATAATAACTCTAAAATTTACAAATATTACAGAATTTCACATAATGTTACAAAAAGATCAATCAAGTAAAATAGATTCATATGTAGCATGCATAAATTCAAAACTTGCTTTATGCATCTATTGAAAACAATTGTTTTGTTAAGATGTAAAGATTTTTACTTATTTCAAAGCCTTGATTTGTGAACTTCTCTTGTTAAGACACAAAGGAAAAACCGAATAAATCTAAATCCCAATTTCATCCAAATACCACGAAATGCAAAACTATGAACAGATAAGATCAGAACAAAACACTCTGATAAAGCCGAGGGATTGTTACTGATGTTTACAAAATTTACTCGGATATTTACTGCTGTGCTTGGGGCCTCCGTGGCCGAGGGGTTAGCATGTTTGACTTCGAGCCGAGGGGTCCGGGGTTCGATTCCCATAGCGCCACTCCGCAGTTGGCCGTCCCTGTCTTTCGGATGAGACAGTAAAAACTGAGGTCCCGTGTCACAGTAGGTGTTGGCAGGTTAAAGAACCCTCCCTGCTCTACGGCCAGCAGTGCCGAGCACAGGCAAAATTTGTCGCCCTTCCCCATAAAACGGTGACGTCTCCATATGAGTGAAATATTCTTGAGTGGGACGTTAAACAACAACGCAACAACAACTGCTGTGCCTAATTAATACAGACATTTGTTTTACTAAAGACTGGATGAATTAGTATTTAATTTATTATGTAGGTCAAAAACGAAGGTCAAGGTTAAACATTGATAAAGCGCCACATTTACCAAAGGAACATGCAGGGAAGCGAGTCACCAAAACGATTATGAACAACAATAACGAGTTCATGGCTACACCAGATGCTGGACAGGCAGGGTATGTATAGTATCTATTATCAAGTTCTTAACTATAACAATACAATACAGTAAAATCTGTACTGGGAGACCCCCTATAATGAAATCATATCACACGAAAGACAGCAGTTCTGTACTATAATTGTATATGTAGTAAAACCTGTACACAGAGACTCTCGTCATGAGAGAGCAAACGCTTGTGACAATCCTCTCTTTTAGGCCAACCATTTGTCTTAGAAATGTTTTAGGCAAAATTGAGTGGTCTCTCAAAGCAGGTTCTTCATTATTCTGATATTGGGATAGGCATGTTAGCATTTTCCATTAATACCAAAATTATATCTAACATGTCTAAATTTACTACAGTGCAAATATGTCAAGCTTTCCCAATTTTGTGATCACTCATTATGAATGATTGGTTTGTTGTCTGGCATCATTTCAATCCACTCCCGAGATCGGTCTCATTTTAGTGCTCACCACTCCAATAAATCATTTAAATTAACTATTCACCCTATGTAACACTCTGTGAAATTGCTCCATTACTGATTCCATATTGTGCTTTCCCTTCCATCATGTCATCCGTTGGTTCAAGGCTAATGGCTTTGTGATGGCTCATGGATTCTATGACTTTGGTTATCAATTGCTTCCTAGGGAAAGCTTATCATTTTTTGTACTGTAGAAATAACTTATTTACATGTATATAGCAACCCATGTTAGAGTGTAGAGTGGATATAATGTTAGCATGATACATAGTTAAAAAATTCTTCAGTAACATACTTGACAATATTGACTGTATTGTGCATGCATAACAAAGATATCATATAGATACTCCATATCAAGTCTGATTCAAGTTGAATCATAATAGAATGCTCTAAATCTGGGCAGGGCACAATACAACTTAGAAACTTACTTAAGTTTGAGAATTTTCTCAACTTCAGTTTCTCAACCAATCTGAATATGTGTAAGAAGGAACTGGGTAAATTCTCAGACTTAAGTAAAATCTTAAATGTTATGGTGCCCAGGGCTAGGCACCGTAAAACTTAAGAATTTACTTAAGTCTGAAAATTTTCTCAACTCCAGCATTTACTGAATTCTGATAGGCTGAGATGCTGAAGTTGAGAAAATTCTCTGACTTAAGTAAATTCTTAAGTTCAATGTGGCCCACCCCAGACCTGGAAGTACATTATACAAAATGTTTATCGCACGATATTAATACAATATATTTGTCATTATATTGGTCTTGCCATATTTGGTTATAGATTCAGTATGTTTGATCTTGAATAGTATTTTTTTCGACCAGCCTTTTGAAGCAACTAGATAAAGAAAGGTTATCCAGTGATAAGTAAGTTGTTGAACTGTAAATCCAGGAGTTATCACGGGGTTTATTTTGGTGTGTCAGCAACACTTCATATAATCATGAAATGATATAAATTCTTACAAGTTCGAATACGAGACTTTTGAGATACTGAGTCAGTAAAACAATTTTGACTTACAGTCGCTAAGCATTTACAACTTCTGGTTAATACAACACTACAGAGGAACCCTGCTATCAAGACCTCCTAAGTGACTGGCTAAAATTGGTTTGATTACTGAGGTGATCTTCTAAGTGAGGTTGAAATAGCCTAAAATAATGATATACAGACTGAATTTTGATAGTCTTAATAGCAAGGTGGTCTCCTAAGTGAGGTGGTCTTTAAGCGAGGTTCCACTGTATTAACGATTACCCTTTCTCCCTCCGTCTTACATCAAGGTGCAACACACAAGCACAAGGCTTCAGGGTCAAGAACCATTTTTCATTATACCAGAATTTTCTTTTCCCATAGATCAACTATTCAAAGTGGAGTCTGTTGATGCCTTCAATGTAGCATTATCGTTTCTAGGTAAACAAAGTGATGCTGAACAATTGTCTGATTATCAGATGACGTCTATTTTAAAAAAGAAAATTTCAGAAACGGTGTAGATAGTGTATCTCAAAAGTTCCGTATTGAAAGATAATATACCTAACTTACATTTTGCTTCTAAGGTTCGGGCTAGAATTTCAAGAAAGTTTTAATTTTTGTTACGTGTAAGGACATTTTACAAAATGAAACCAAAAATGAAATTCTCATGGAGACACGTCTGGATTTACAGTGGCCACAGTCTGGCATGTCTGCATGTTCCTGTTCTGTTGTGGAGATTGTTACGTTTGTGGTGCTTTTTGTTGATCTGATTTTGTGCACACAATTTTTATTTTTTTTCGATATCGATCTAGATGGACCTGAAAGGGAAAAAAAAATACTGGACGAAATCTATGCTCTTTAATTAGATCTTTCTTGACCCTTCTCTATTGAAGCTTATTAGTTTGTATCTCAGCTAAACATTGTACCAGATATATCTTGACAGGCATATGGGGGCTTTTGTTTTAATCTCTTTTTACCTCCTCCCTTCATGTTAAAATTTTATAGAAGTGTAAGATACATTTGAACTCCCTCTTCCTTACCTGAATAGCATAAAAACATTAAAATATCACATTTAAGCCATCATGAAATTTGAGTTTACAGCTGGTAAAGGGGCCTTGGCCTAGTGGTTAGATCGTACAATTCTGATCATGAGGTCCTTGGCTTCAAGCCCAAGCCACACTGTCTGTTTTATGTGAAAGTAAAAACTAAAGTAAAAAGTTTTAGTTGTAGGGAAATTACATTGTACAATTATGCAGAGAGATTAAGCTCAGTCGGTTGAGCTCCGGACTTCCATCATGGGGTCCTTGGTTCGATCCCAGATAGTAATAGATTATCAGGGGTAAGTCCTTATCTCCTCTTCGCCTGCTGTCTGCCTAGATGGAGGGTAAACAGTTCAGGATGTATAGTTGATACCTTTATCAGCAGTGCAAGTGTCTTTGCACTATAAAAGCAGTTGGAAATATGGACTACTCAAATAGGACGCAAAACACACACACTTGTCATCTCTTTCCCTGCCTCATAGAGACGAGTGGCAAAGGCTTTAAATATTCATGCTACTCTTTAATCAAGTCTTTATTAAATAGAACCACACTTATTAGCTTTGGAGTAGATGCTATTGTTTTTTGAGTCATTGTGATTAGTTAGAAATATTTATAAATTTATGCAAATTTAGTATACATAAACATAAGACATAATACAAAAATCTTTAAGCCTTAATCAATATTCACCCTGATTTTTTTTCACCATTTTTATCAACAATTTATTGAACTATCATGAGTACTTTTGCACTTTGAATGATAAGAGTGCAGGTATAAACAATGAAAGCACTTAGGTTTTATTCTTGCATTCTCCTTGATGACATAATTATAATGCGTAAAATTTAACCATATCTTATCCTTGATTAGAGATTAGATGATAGTCTTTAAAATAAATTACGTACACGAGAAAACCAGCTAGTTTGGCTTACTAGGTTATGCCCATGCGCTAAGATTTTGAACTCGAGGTCACATTTTTGTATGGCTTGTATGTATGGTCCATGTTTTATTTAATCCTTTCAAACCCAAGTATCAGAATGGTACACTCTTTTCCATTGTCTAAGACCAGTTCATTTCCATCTGCGTTAATGAAAGGGTAAATGTGACAGAGGTAAAATAATCAGATGGCAAGTACTAATACATGTTAAGTATATTGAAAGTTCATTCTTCATAGGAAATTCTCAGCAACAACTATAGAGTTTTCATTATGCTATAACTAATGTTCTATCAAAACTGACTTTAACCCTTTTAACCCCAAGGATCAGAATGGTGTATTCTTTTCTCTTATCTGGAGCAGTCTATTTCGGTCTGTGGTGTTGAAAGGGTTAAAGTAAAAAAAAAACTATAGCAATAAGATAAGCAAGTCTTAGTTCTTGTATAAATGTACATGGTTTGTAGGTAGGATCTATCAGCCACAGAATTCTACTGCTTTTTATATCCCTGTAAGAACTGCTATTTTCAGGTATTACTCTTCGACTAACATGTTTGTTGGTATGTGACTTTTTGCTGCTATCAAAGACTTGTATCTCGTTTAGCATCCTTCAAACATATGAATAAATCCGGATGCTGTGTCGGAGTTTTCCATTGGACAGATTTTCGGGATATTTTTTTTATGTACAGTAAAACTTCGATAAGTCGAAGTTCAAAGGACTGCTTGAAAAAGTTCGAGTCATCGGGACTTCGACTCATGAATGTAACGAGTTTCTCTTTATCGTCACAAAGTTTTCTGGTTGCAATAAGCCAACCCCCCTCCCCACACTGCAGTGTGTCTATAATACATTTAATTCATACCCGTCCGAGAAAAAAAAATTAACAAAGTAATTATTTTACACTTATAATAATATGCAAGTTAACAAACGAGAAATAACAAAAACTGTTACAATAGCAATATGATAAACATAGCGGCATCGACTCACTCGAACAGCTCTTTATCATTGCATCACTTCTGGAATGTAGCATTTTAGGGGAATAAAGATTTAAAAACGAAAAGACTTATCGTCAGTTCACGAACGTGTCTGAATCATTATATTTCAGCACTAAATACTGAAAGATAATTTTATCAGTGACAATTATATGTCCAAAGTCCAGAGTTAGTGAGATATTAAGGTCCATATACAATTCTTGAATTTGTATAAGCACACGAGGCAATGGCGGCGAACATCTAACGCGGTAGGCCAAGTGTGTACTCCACACCCAGAAACAGATCTAGTTCAATAAACAATCATTATTAATCATTACCAGTTTATTACCTGGGATAGATAGGAGACCCTTAAACTGTTTAATCAGGGGCTCCTCGCCGTCGAGACAGTAATTAGCAAAATAGACCATGTGTGAAAATGCCGACGGACAGAAATTTCGTACAGGTAAATTTTGAAGTTCGACTTATTTGTGGTGATTTGCGTTGTTTATATCGCGAAGGGACTGAATAATTATTCGAGACAACGAGAAATTCGACTCATAAAACTTCGAGTCATAAATAGTTCTCTAATAGGATTATATAGGGAAATTATTTGGGACTTCGAGAAAAGTTTGACACAACGAGAAATTCGAGTCATTGAAGTTCGACTCATCGAAGTTTTACTGTAGTTGTTTTGTCTGTCATACAGTCGCTCAACTATCACACGCAACTTATTCCTTCATTCTCCATTTGAATCAAGACCGCTATGTGAACTTTGCTAAGACACATCCCAGTTCAATGTTTTCAATTCAATGTTCAGCTTTTCAGTTGACTTTGGTTCTAAGTATTTGGTTGGGAGGATAAATATCTTCTCTTTGAACTGCTATTGATTTCTAAGTTAATGTACAACATTAATTCTGAATACAGATTTCCATTGCACAAGTTTCAGAGAACTTTTCTAAGTCTCATCTCCCCTGCTTTTTTAAGAATAGATACGGTATATGGTGATCAATTGCACAAGGTTTTAAGTTTCATCTCTGCTTCTCGCTAACAATAGACCAGGACCAGACACCACAAAACTTGAGAATCTACTTAAGTCTCAGAATTTCTCATCTCCAGCTACTTACTATAGTTTGATTGGTAGAGAAGCTGGAGTTGAGAAAATTCTCAGACTTAAGTAAATTCTTAAGTTTTATGGCGCCAAGCCAAGACACTTTTTCACTTGGACTGGAAAACAGATTCTCTAGTGCACCCTTTCCTATTCCATTTTTTGTTTTGTTTTATCCCCCTTTTACATTCTGCAGAACACTTGGGTTATTCCGTTTGTTTTTGTATTTTTTGTTTTTTTTAACGTTTCACCCTAACGATCCCCTTGGCATTAACCTAGGTTTTCCCTCCTGCACAGGTATTGTTCATTCCATCTCTGTCTGGCATTTAACTTCATCAGAGACAAGAACTTTCCCATGCACTTTGTCGTTCATTTCTTTACTACTCTAAGCAGATGAGCTAACTATATTGTTATTTTATTGTTTATTACCCTAATCATGAGGGTCATCCGTCGCCTAGTGGCTAGCATGTCCGACTTCAGATCTTGAGGTCAGGAGTTCGAACCCAAGCCACGGTGCAGTTGGCCATCCCTGTCTTTCAGATGAGACAGTAAAAAAAGAGGGCCTGTGTCACAGTAGGTCTCCACATTAGATTCCTCCCTGCTCTACAGTCATAAGTGCCGAGCATAGGCAGAATTTCTCTACCTTCACCAGCACACATTGACTTCCTTATATAAGCAAAAGATTCTTGAGTGGGACGTTAAACAACAATACAACTTACGAACTCAATTAGAGACATCACCAAATTCCTTTTGATGTATTGATTTTTAATATAAGATCCTCTTTTTTTGCTTTGAATTGAAAACATAATTTTCTGTAGAGGATGAGTTGGAACATTATTGTTGATGTACTTTTCACACGTTGTTGTTGTTGTTGTTACCGTCCTACCCCCTTGTTTATCCACCCAAAAAGTATTTTGATAACTTTTGAAACTTTTGAACTATTTATGACATTGGCACCAAAGATTTGACATTGTTATTCAAGATTCTCCAAACAGAATACTTTTTGATTTTACAAATGTCTGTTGCATCTTGGTTTTTGAGAATTTGATAGACTTACATAACTTTTTACTGATTTTTTTAAATTGTATACAGGTGAACATGATTTGCAAGGGATTACTCCATAAATTGATGATTTTGGTTTCTTTGAGCAATGCGCTATTTTTTTCAGAATTGCTATATCACTGCCTAGTAAGTGAAATAAACCAAGTGTGACTGAGGGCTTACCTCATGGCTTTTTTTTTGTGGGAGGTTTTTTTTTCAATTTTCAGATATTGTGTATCCCCTTCAATACAGAGTTATACAAAAAAGTATTATTTTTTACTATTTATTTCATATAAAACCACAATTTTTCAAAATGATATTGTGAAGCTTTTTACTATCAAACTTTAAAATAAGTTTCATGTTAAATAGAAAACGTTTTCAAGTTTCATGTGTGGTAAGGGTGTAATTTTCTAATCAACTATTGTAACGATTTGAAAATTTAATTTCAGATTGAAAATTTAAAATCACAAGTGCATTTATACATTGTATTGTATAGGGAACTGTCATCACAAACATCAAAAGTTATGATTGTACTGAATAAAAATGTCTCGACTCAGAAAAAAAAACGCAAAATAGTTACAAGACTTTCAAATCTTTTTTATGGTGAAAATTCTATTGAAATATGATCCAAAAAAGCCTCAGAATTTTCTCTTTTTTTGAAAAAATGTGGGTTTATATGAAATTTATAGTAAAAAATAAAAGTTTCAGAATTTTTTTTTTTGTGTAAATCTCTTTATTCATATCTTACTCTATGGCTTCACATTCCCTCTGAGAATGTTATTTATGTGTTTTGTCATTGAAGGTTAATACATTGCTTGTTATATGATTGTAGTGTAAAGAGAAGATCCTCCGTTGGCAAACCTCCGCCTCCTGCTGGAGGTCGACCCAGGCCAGCCGCACCCAAAAAATCTCTACCAAAGTGTAAATGTCTGTATGCTTATGACGCACAGGACACAGACGAGTTGAGCTTCAACGAGGGAGACGTCATTGAAATTGTTAAAAAAGGTTAGTACGATGTTGAGGTGAAGTGAGGGAGATATCATTGAAACTTGTTTAAAGTTTAACCCTTTCAACACCACATACCATAATGTACTGCTCCAAGACAATGGAAATGAGCATACCATTTTGATATTTGGGGTTGAAAGGGTTAAACTTCATTTATTTCTCAATGATTTTAAAAATAAGTTATATCCACTTATATCAATGTCTCTCATTGGCCCTGATGTTGGCGTGCTTTATGGGTCCTTGCTATGGCAGAAAACGTGAAAACCCATTTGTCCATTTGCAACCAGCATGCATATCACATA
>JACSZP010040580.1:0-10439 GCA_016161895.1 Pinna nobilis | reverse complement strand
ATATATAAACGGACGACATGTCCCTTCATTTTGACGTAAATGATATGCATAATTAGTATACAAACTAGCAAACGCCCACGCGTACACATACTCAACCGGAACACGAACAAGATGCAAAAGGACCGAACAACAACAACGAGGCAAACAAATACATATGGACAAGTAAAACAAGTTAATCAACGTGAAAACGGTTTGGAGCCTGGAGGGTCAACTGTCTGACCGGAGACTTAAATTTCAAATAAAATTAGTATCTACCAATTTTTATCAGTTTTTTTCGGTATAGGAAATTGTATCGATATCATATCAACCGGAATACAAGCATCCGCTACAAACAGCAAAACAAGCGGAAGTACATGACAAATCATGCGTGAATAATAGTTTATTGCTGAATTCGAAAGTTGATGGGAAAGTACAGTTTGGTATGCTGCCAAGCACTGCGTAAGTATTCTGCTCAAAGTGTTATATTTTATTTTTAATTGTTTTGTTTTGGTTTTTTAAGTCAGGGCAGGGCATCTGTAGCGAGAGTTATGCGCTTTCAACAATGTTCTTTATAACCTTAATTCAGCACAAGTCCTTGTCTTGCTGAAACCTTGATTGATTTGTCAGAAAAACTTACTTTCGGATGGCAGCTGATCTCTCCCATTGTACAGAAATAACCAAGCTTTCCCTTCTACATATGATGGTTGCCATTATTTGACTGAAAGTTGCGTGTGACACAAGCATCGTTTTTTTCTACGTAGGACAATCTGTCAGTCATATGTTCTATCATGTCCCGGTCTCATATTTTATTAGATACATGTGTATTTATTCAATTCGAAATAATACTTATGAACATTAACACATCTTTCATTCATTGGATTAACTTTTCTTTGATGTTTTTGATGTTCTTTTGAAAACTATCTATCTCTCAAAAGGATACACGTTATGTTACAGATTAATGTTTAGGTATATTTCTCTTTTTTGTAATACTAGATAATTTTTCAGCTCAATATGTACAAAGCAATACATGACTTTGTACCTGAACACGGTAAGGACATTGCACTAAATGAAGGAGATAACATTCATCATGTAAAAGATCTGGAAAATGGTTGGCTACTAGGTCACAATGTCACCACAGGAGAAACGGGCACATTTCCAGCTACCTATATTACCAAAGTTGAAGGTAGTCGGAAAAGTGATGAAGTCACAACATCAACTACACAGGAGCCGCACGAAGTCACAACGTCAACTACACCGGAGCCACACAAGTCCCTCAACGTTCGTGATACTCGTACTGTAGAGGACACAATTACTGTAAAGGGGCCACAGGAAAAAACATTTCCGGTAACTATCTTATACAATGTGGAAATTTTAAATTAAAATTAGCGAGTAAGGTTGTCATCGTGACCTGTTTGATCGTTAAGGTATTTCGGTAAAATAGATTATGAGCTATATGTTCCCTATATCGTATACCTAATTCCGTCCTTTTCTCGTTTAACACCATCACCAGATGATACCAATTCGCAGATTTGAAACATAGGTAACACGACAGATACTGGACGTGGAGCAGGATTTGCTTATTCTCTGGAGTACCTGAACTCATCCCCGATTTAGTTGGGTTTCTCTATTTTTAGTTATACATATGCATGCATGCATAAGTTGTCGTGTGGATTGCTCTTTGTAATGTTGTTTCTTTTTGTTTTGGCCTTGGGTATGTCTGTGTGTTCATTTTTTTTAATTTTAAATATTGAATGACCACGTGGTATCTTTAAATATCTTTTTTAAGTTAAACAAACATTACCTTTGATACTGCATACTATATATATATATAGTACTGGTAAGCTTAAAAATTATATTTGTTGTAATTGATAGGTAAGATTATTTGGATATCTATCAATGAAAAATATTTGGTAACAATTTTTATTTTTCCTTAAAAGACTAAATAAACATATATATATTTCAGCCATACCTCCGATACAGAGTCTTGCATAATTACGAGCCTACTCACCGTGGGGATATCTCAGTCTCTGAGGGTGATATAATCGATCACGTGAGAGATCTTGGAAACGGCTGGATTCTGGGATATAATATATCGACAGGAAAAACTGGTACATTTCCGGCCAGTTACATCGACCCAGCTCATTCTGTAGATGAACCGGAGAAACCTAAAAGTCCCAAGGTCGAACCTGTATTTGAAACATTCCAACCACTTAAACTTGGTTCGGACCCTCTTACTGCTGTGCAAGCAAAAGCAAAAATTCCCCCGAAGTTACCGATTACAGAAGCGAATAAAAAGGTGAAAGAAATAGTTCCGGTACTAGATCAATTTTATCATCAACATCCAGAACAAGAACATCTTACGAAGGTCACAGATCACAGCTTAAGTGAGAGAGAAAGTGAGAGAAGAGAGGACGGAGACCATACTATTCCCGAAACACACGATACTGGCAAAACGAAAGTACAGGAAGTAGTTGCTGTCTTAGACGAGTTTTTTGATGGGCGCCAAAATGTTTCAGGTGAAAAAATTCCAACTGACAGCGTAAACGAATCAACAAATATCGACAGCCAAATAACAGATAAAGGAATTGTTCCGAAAGAACATAGAAAAACTGTACATTTCATGCCCGACTCCGAAATTAAAAGTTACCAACCTGCAAATGATAGTTATGCATATGATAATGACTCCGGTCTACGACACAGGCTTTTAAAGAGTCGAGCCAACGAGTATCGATGTATTAAGGCAGTGTTAGGTCTGATAGTCGGCGTCGTAGCCTCTGTTGCGTTATTTATTCTACTGGTTTACGTATACAACTACAGCTATGAGATAGCTGGCTACATCACCTTAGGACTGTCTCTCTTCATTATGGCCGGACTTGCGATGTCTATCTACATGAGATGCGTGATGTTGTTGATGCTTCCCAGTCTCTCATCCAGTAAAGGTCGTACCGCATTCTTGTCTTTGATTTACGGCCTTCTTTTATCTGGTCCTGTAGTGAACATCTCCACAAATGCAGTACAAGTGTCTGAAAGCTTGGCATGCGCAACAGACGTGATCTACAACCAAACACTCGCTCTTAAACATCAGTTGGAGGAACCTCTCATCAAAATTGCAGATGAACTGGAAAAATCATTTAAATCAATAGAGGCCACCGCTGAAGACATAGTGGACGCATTTGAGCCAATTGAATCTGCTATAGAGAGCTTCATCTCTGCTATTTCCGATGCAGCCAATGCATTGGAAGAGGCTGCTAAGGTAAGATACTTATTTCAGTCTCAGCCAAAACATAACGCAAGAACAAACCAATCGACATTTAAAGAAAATATCAACCGCGGCCATGTTCGAAACCTACCCGTCCACAGTGTCGATCATCGGTCAATACTGTACAACTAATTTGGCTCGTTCATTCGACAGAACACGGTAAAATTCCTTATTAAATCTCAAAACTGTCCGAATACATTATCTCGTTCAGTGGACAGGGCAGTGAAAGTTCCTTTTCTAAGTCGAAGTCGAAATGTTACTTTCGTAGATTTATAGATTTACGTTGAATATTTGAAATGAAAAGGTAAAGGTCACGAACAGTGATCGATTTAACAATTCCTACAACAATATACAACTGTATATAAATGAAAAGGTAACGAACAGTGATCGATCTAATGATTCCTACAACAAATGCAAAATAAGAAGTTGGACCAGGTGGGATCAGGT
Organism: Pinna nobilis; assembly: GCA_016161895.1. Taxonomy (NCBI): domain Eukaryota; kingdom Metazoa; phylum Mollusca; class Bivalvia; order Pterioida; family Pinnidae; genus Pinna; species Pinna nobilis. The sequence continues at coordinate 6,754 of JACSZP010040580.1, read as the reverse complement.
ACATAGGAGGAGTAAGCATTACCTTGTTGACCGGTCACACCCGCCGTGAGCCCTATATCTTAATCAGGTAAACGGAGTAATCCGAAGTCAAAATCAGTGTGTAAAGAACGGTCCAACAAACATTATGAAACATGTCAGACAGCATTAGACCCAATGACAGGCCGTATCGGCAAACCAGATCATTTTACCGACCGTAGAATTTACAGAAACCTGACTTTAATCGAGATTGTTGGAACCCCTGTATCATCAACTTGTTTGTCAGTAGCCAACATCGATTTAAAAACTGGTCATACGCTGAACAAGCTCTAGCGTATCGAATCAATTGAGAGATATAAACTCTATATGCAGGTGAGAATTGAAGCTTTTTTTTATTCTAGAAGAACTATTGTAAATTACAGTCTTACCTGTCTTTATCACAGAAATGCAAATCAGAGCTAAGTAGTGCACAAGACTCCTGTGAAAGTGGCATAAAGTCTGCAAAATCGAGTTGTGAAGAGGAACTGAACAAGTACGATATAACGAACGACATTATCAACGTGGCGACAGACATATTCGGAAAAAGGAGAAGGAAACGTGAATTGGATCAATTCTTGATAGACAAGTACCTCATTCCATCACTTGAAAAATATAATATTTCTGGCGATAGGTAATATTTCGATTATTTAATAGATATAACATTATTTATTTTTATTACTACATCAAAGTGATCTGCTAATGTTTGATGAGATATTCAATACTTTCTTTGTTCTGATCCGACCGTTTTTCTACTTATGCTATGCAATATAAAGAATGAATACAATGTCTATTCCTTTAGACTGTCACAGCCGTAACTGTTGCTTGTGTTGTTGTTTGAAACATATAGTGCATCGAGAAAAAACATGAACTCTTTTCCCTCAATGCTAATACACAAAAGGTGAGAAAAGTTTTCTTTGCTATAAAATGAGTGCCATATGTTGTTCTTCAGAGAGGCTTCCGTGGCCCAGTGGACAGTGTGTTAGACTTCGAATCGAAGGGTCCGGGGTTCGATTCCCGCAGCGGCACTCCGCGGTTGACCGTCTTTGTCTTTCGGATGAGACAGTTAAAACCGCGGTCCCGTGTCACAGTAGGCGTTGGCACGTTATAGAACCCTCCCTGCTCTTCGACCAGCAGTGCTGAACACAGGCAAAATTTGTCGGCCCTCACCGGCACACAGTTACGTCTCCATATGAGTGAAATATTCTTAAGAGGGACGTTAAACAACAACGCAATAAAACGCAACATGTTGTTCAGATTACTTTTTATGGTGTAACCTCCTTTTGTTTAGGCCATTGTTTGTCTAGTGATCGATTAGTTAATTTTTTATGCCCACTGGTATCTTCAACTTACTTTTTTCTCAGGTAAAGTCTAAAAGGAATCTTTTTTTTCCAGATTATGGAATACCACCGCTCTTTCCAGGACAAATTCTACGAGGTATTTATTTATTCAATGACGCTTCAAAATATTGTTAATGCAAAGGTTTTCACTGAACTTTATTTTCATAATTAGCAGAATATCATTTCCATGCTTGATATATTTTGCGAGAGTACAGTAAAACCTAGCATTTGGGACCATACCTGTGACTATATAGCTAGCTTAAACAGGTATGCTCATTAGGGTGGTCTCCTTAGTGAAGTGGTCTTTAGGCGGGCGAGGTTCAACAGTTTATAGATATGGGTAAGTGACCAATCATATATTGTGGATGTCCGATTTAGAATTATTAGTGAGAAATACATTTTTGCAAAAATAAATTCTGGCGTAGTTACGCGAATTGATATTTTGGGGATTGAATCTGGATTCAAATAGATATTTCAGCCTTGTTTGAAACATTTCAATATTCGTTTTCAATCAGCCATTTCAATTATTTACCTGAGTTATATTATTGGCTCACGACGAGTGTGACCGGTCAGCAGGGGGAACCCTTACTCCTCCATTGTACCTGATCCCAACTCTACCTCTTCCAATGGTCCGTGTTTGTCTAATATTCAGCAAATTGTGTATTGCATGATGAATCTTCTGGCGATTATCATAGTATTATTTGGTCTTTAATCCTTGATTTCAGACATCGAAGAGGTATTCTTTCAACTGTCTGCAATATCCTGGATGTCAGCTCTGTATGTACCCTTCTCAGTGACGTCAGCGTCGTATGCGACCCTTTCACCTACATTAATTCGGCTTTAACGGAGGCAGCAGATCTGGTCAAAAAAGTGTTAGCAGAACTCAGTAACTTTTTCAACGTAAGCGTCGATGCCACTTTTTCACTATCTGGTGGAATAAGTGCCTCACAAACAGCATCTAATATAACGAACAACGTCGCTGCCGACATCGAGGATAAAACAGGCTCTCTAACTTCAATATCAAGCATAGTGACAAATATCCTCGGCCTGACCTTAATTCTCTTATTTTTTACCTCTGCATATTACCTTAGAAAATACTTATCTAAAGATTATTACGATAACATATATATTACGTCAGAATTTCGACACTATGACGAAGCATGTAAAATGGAGGGAAAAGAGTCCGTACTTCCGCTCCGAAGAAGAGAGAAGCGTAAGTACATTGTTACTCTCTCACCCTTGCTGTCCATGAAAGAGCTGGCGACAGCAAAGAAAGCTTTTGCTACGGTTTTCCTCCATTTTATCATTACAGCACTGGTAATTTTCTTTAATTACGTTCTTTATTATCTCTTAAACCTCGTGAGTAATTACGGAGGGGTGGCGGTTATAAGTTCCGGTGTTAGCTACGCAGACATAAGTGTAAGCGGAGGTGGGATTATTGCAGAATTCGTTAAGGTTTTTGTCGATGAGCTCAATTTGAATATGACATTTGAAGCAGATTTTAATTTTACAGTGTGTCTCCCGAATCCAAGTGAACCTAGTTCGAGTGATATCCCAGTTTTCATGTCTTTGTACTTTGTCCTTCTCGTGCTACTCATAGTGCAGGCGTATGGATACAGAATCCGCCGGAAAATAGCCGCGTTTTACTTCCCCGAACAAGAACAAATGCGTGTGGTTTATCTCCACGAGAAAATACGATACAAACGGAAAACCATACTCTCGTGGTTAAAACAGGTTATAGTATCGAAGCTAAGAGGAAGGGAACCCAAAAACCGAATTACACTGAGAGGTATGCTAATGTACAAACATCGAAGACTTGGTAAATTGTTGACCTTTTGTTTCCCGCCGAAAAAGGGGTGCGTCAGCTGTGACGTTATAGCGAGTACGCAGGTCAAACTGCATAAGTGCAAAGAACCGTCCTGCAAAGCAGTTTACTGCGACGAATGTTACAAAGTCATGAAAGATACCTGTCTGATTTGTGAAACAAAACGAGAAGTTGATAGAAGATTAAAGTCATGATCACAAACCACGTACATCGGCGACCAGTGTAATCCGAAATAGATTTGAAACAATATTTTCTGGTTTAACTAGATGCTGCTGCATGTATGTACCAAAGGGGTATGGGTCATTAATGTTAAGATCTTTAACCAAGAAGTTCATACATGATTAAATAAGCCACAGTAAAAGAGGCAACAACTTGACATTTGTCGAACTTAATTACAATTTTGATATACCCATGTCTTCTGTGTGTCCAATACTCAAAACAATTTTGGAAAAAAACCAAATGACATGTCTATCCCCACAGTTTTAGTCATTATACTTTATAAATAACACAAACGCGTTTCGAACCAAGAATTAGCTAAAGAGAGAGCGGTGAAAAGGGTGAAAAAGCGGTGAAAAGTTCCGTAGAACAATGAACTCCAATTTGGCACGGGAGAGTGAATATTGCAATTCAGAGAAATGGTAATAGTATCACTTGACATAGGACAATTTCTAAACAAGTATTTAAATTAAATATGTATTTCCCCATCTCGATCGGAATTTGAAATTGCTTGTCAATATTCAATCCGTTTTTATTCCTGGTATTTTACATAAAGGATGTGTGTGTGTGTGTGTGTGTGTGTGTGTGTGTTCTAATCGCATGGGAATTGCAAAGGACGGATATGTTTTTTTTAAGTTCGTCCATTTCCTGTTTTATATATAAAGAAAGTAATAAAATTGTTTTGTGTTATCTCGAAACAATATGTTTCCGGCGTAAAAATCTGTATTGTCCGTTGGTGTTGTTGTAGTTGTTGTTATTGTTGTAAAATATCCGCCCAAGAACATTTCATTTTTAGAAGCGTCGTCGTCGAATGTCAGTAATTGGCTTGAAATTTGGGTAAATTGGCTTTTTAGGCACTGATTAGTGGACGCGCCTATCTCGTAATTGATCATGATTTCGGGTATTTCTATTCATCCAAAGGATACATATTTCTGTATTGCAAAATGGACATAGTATTCACACACGTGACTTAGCTATTCACGCCAGTTTTTGGAAAATCAAGTTGTTTTCATCATTATGAATTTTATTTGTATTAGATCAAATTGATATATAATTATCAGAACAGTTATTAGATCATTCGAATCAAAAGTTTTATAAGCGAACATTTTTAAACCATTGCCCTTTTTGTCATTAGTTTGATAAAACGTAACAATCTATCAACTCCATTGACCGGTAACACATGTTAAAACAGGAACATTGGTTTTCCGTACTACAGACAAAAAGATTTAAGTAGGGTACATTTTCCTAAATTCCATCTCATCAGTCTTCGGTCAAAATACCTGTGATACTTCAGGCTTAATTTTGCTTTGATAAATTATTTATATACTTTGCATAATTGATGAAAACGATGAAAGGGCCCTTAGATTAGTTGACCTATGTGTTTCCTACCTTACAGCCTGAATAAGTGTATTTCCAAATACGGCTACTTGCTTAAAATAGCATATAATCAAGTAAGGTAATTAAGGGCTACCTCAGGAAGCAACGTTTCCTTTTTAAAGATTGCAGACATTCAGGTTCAAATATAACTTCCACACACATACACTTAATAGTCAATAGTTGAACGCATAGATGGATACGTCGTATGTGCAGTTTATGATGTGTGAATATCATTCACAAAGGTGTTAACTGAATATGAATATATATAGATTAATGGGAGGATGATACATGTATATACCATTAATAAACTAGCAGTTACTTAACCGTTTAAGAGTGTAAATGTGCAAAAAATGATATACATGTAGATAGATATATATTACATGAACTTTTGTATAAAAAGAACATGACCAGTATTCAAAAGAAATTTAAAGAAGTAAATCTGTTTGTGTATAAAAACTACCATATGTTAATATATGTATTACTGATATTAAAATATTATTTCTTAAAAAGTTTTCTGTGTGTTTTTACATCATATTCTTTATTGTGAAGCCAAATGAATTCGACAATTTCGAGGACACGCCTACCCGCAAGTTAGTGCATTTGGAGGGCATATATATTTTTTTCTAACAGATTGATTGGTGATTTAAATTATGAAAGTAAGTTTAAAGTTCAAAAAAGGTCCTTTCTGTCAGCAGTCAGCATCAGAATTGGAAGTGAGTTGAACACGAGGTGTTGCTCTTGTCATATCTATCTATCACAATACTTTTGAAAAGAGGTCGCCGTGTCTTGGTGGTAAGCGTGTCCGCCTCCTTATCGTGCAACCATGAGTTCGAATAAGCAATACTATGAAATAATAAAAAAAAAACTTGATGAAAAGGTCAAAAAAATATTTCTTGCAGCAGTCAGCATAAGTTCTGGAAGCGAATTTAACATAAGTTGTTTCCATTGTCATATCTATCTATCAAAATATTAATGAAAAGGGACACCATACTCAATGTTTGGCGTATTCTCATTCTGATCGTGGGGTCGCCGGTTCGAATTCGCATCGCGTTGCGGTTGGCTGCCCCTGCCTTTCGAATGAGATCGTAAAGACTGACGTCCGGTGTCACAGTAGGTGTCGGCACGTTGAATAACCCTCATTAATCAATGGTCATAAGTGTCGAGGATAGACCGGAGAGAGAGAGAGAGAGCGGCAAAGCACCCAGTTGTGTTGATTGGCCAATAAAAATTCAATGTTTTTAACCGATTGAAATACTGAGAACAATCTCAATGACTCAATCCGGGTGAGCACAAATCTATTCGGTTAAGCTAAGGTAGTACAGATATTGCAGTAAATGTGTAACCAGAGAACAACGGATCTTTCAGCTCTACTGGTAAATATATGGAAATGAAGACCAATAAAAATATGATTTTAATACTATCGTCCTTAAAATGACCCTTAGTGGTCCTATAAAGACATTATAATTATCACATTCAAGTAAGACTTGTGGTTCAGGACGAGTAGCCATAAAAAGATTTTGCTGTTTTTGCCCCTTAAATGGTCCCTTGTGACGGGACAAGGCTGAATTTCATTGTAGATCAACTATATGTTATGCTGAAAACATATATGATATCTAAAAGTGAATATGTTGTATGATTTAGGAGGAGTAGCGAGAACAAGATTTACATAGAGTTAAATAGGGAAGTTTGACAAAGTCCCTAACAAGAGGCCCAATGGGCCTATAACGCTCACCTGAGTAATACCAGCATAAACATTAAAGACATTAGCTGAAAAGTCACAAATGCATTCAGTTTTTTTTCATTCTATGCAGCCCTTTTAAAGAAGAAGTTACTCAAAGGAGGGAACCCTTCTGGACCTATTTGACCCCTCCCCTTTTCCCTTTTCCATCCCTGGGTGGATCCAACCGAAAAACAACATGTGAAGGTGACTATGAGTACTTCAATCCTGCCAATTTTCTTCAAAATCCCTGCAGTAGTTTAGAAA
>JACSZP010040547.1:0-12784 GCA_016161895.1 Pinna nobilis | reverse complement strand
ATTTGGACAAATTAGGAGTCAACTTGATGTAATATCACCAGTATCACACAGTGGTATTCATGTCGTTACCCTGGTTATAACATGCAAGGATATCTATTTACAATCTTTTGCTGCTTGGGGTAAGAGTGAAACTGTAACAGATACCTACACTCTGGTCCACATCATTTCTTCATTAACCACTAAAACAGATTCTTGTGTGTAACGACTTAAACGCCCTGTAGTTGAAGGGGACAGGGGAGAGCTGGTGTGGCCTTGTGATCATCTGTTTCATAAGACCACTGGTTAGAGAGAGCTAAAACTAACAGTAAAAAGAGATGTCCTATGTCACAATAGCCCTGTAAGCACATTAAAGAACCCTCATTGACCAAAGGCCAAGAGTGCTGATTATATAAAATCAACACTGTCATTTGATGAAGTCAGCACAAAATTTAAAGATTCTTGAGTGGGGCGTTTAACAGTAATTCAACAAACCAACCAAAGACAGGGAGCTTTAAAGGACATGGAGACTTATTTTGTCAAATTCGGTAATTACATATCATACCGTAACGATAGATTTTATCTTCAGTTTTGAGAGAGATTACATGTGAAGCAAGATCTATTACATGGGCTATTAAATCAGTTGCTGCATCAGTAAAGAAACAAATTAAACATCCTGTTGAAGTAAAAATTTTCCGACAATTAGTACAGGTACATGGATATTAGGGATTTCACCTGTTCTATATTTCACACATTTTTGCAGCAACTGGCAAAATAAAAAAAAACGTGCAGAAACCATATGGATACACCAACAATTCCTTCAAGCATACTTCAGATATGTGGAAAACAAGTCCAAAATTCCATAAACTTCTAAAACTGCTTAAAAAATCCATTTTAAAATGCAAAAAAAAAAGTATAAGAATACTGCAAGTTGACACATTGCAAAATGTCGTATTGTAGGAGCAGGTTATATAATCAATATGTCTTATTTGTTCAATACACTAATACCACTCAATAATCGCTTAGTAATGATGAAAATAACTAGTTTCTGAGTAATTCAGGTAAATGTAGAAGATCTTACATTTGTGGAAGTGTCTTAACACCTATCACCAAGGCTGTCATGTCTCAGTTTTTTTAGTATGTTCATCTTCATATTGCGGAGTCCCAGGTTTGAATATGCATTGGGTTATGGTTGGCTGTCCCTGTCTTTTGGAGGAGTTAGTAGAAACCAAGGTCCAGTGTCACAGGAGGTGTTGGCATATTTAAAGACCCACCCCTCATTTTGTGATGTCTCCATATAAAGAAAAATTCCTGATGTATAACAACACAGCATTACAGCCCATTCTCCTACAGAACAATTGAGTGTAATATCCTGTGAAATATCAAAGCTTTTGCTCCAAACTAAAGGAGGAAATAGCCAAACAAACTATGTATCCATACCCCAAAAGACAGATGAAAAAACGGATAAACAAGCAGAAATCTATATGAATATATCTTTAAAAACAGCTGACCTCTAGCTAAATAAGTGTGCCCTATAGACATGTAAAGCTGGATGATCATATTGGAGGTGCAATGACTGTGACAAAATTCACTTTAAAGATATACCCATGAATGGCCATTTTCCTTACAAATCTCTGATACAAATCATAAACATGCATTTACCATACACAAAACAGATGACATGGGACACTCAATGAGAAAAATGAAATATTTTAAGTCTCAATAAATCATCTACACTGACTGACATTGAATGTCACCTACATGTATGTTGGATGGTATCATAATATCTTTTAGGGGATTTAGGAAATTTGAGTGAGAGTAGATGGTATCAAATAATGTTTATGTCAAATTATTTTTTCAATAATATTTCAAGTTTAAATTGATCTGACCAGTAGTATGATAGAGCTGTCATGACTCCATGGTAGTATGTTTGCCTTTAGATCCTAAGGTGAGACCTCGATGGCCAAGTGGTTAGCATGTTCGACTTTGAATTGGAGGGTACGGGGTCCGAACCTGTGCAGCAACACTGCAGTTGGCTGTCCTTGTCTTTCAGATGAGACAGTAAAAACCAAGGTCCCGTGTCACAGTAGGTGTTGGCACATTAAAGAACCCTCCCTGCTCTACGGCCATAAGTGTCGAACATAGGCAAAAATTGTTACCCTTCACTGGCACATGGTGACGTCTCCATATGAGTGAAATATTCTTGAGTGGGGCGTTAAACAACAATACAACCAAACAAGATCCTAGGGGTGTGGGTTCAAGTCCACTCGGTGGAGGTGACTGGCTTTTCTTGTCCTTTGGATGAGACAGGTAAACAGAAGTACTGTGTCAGAGTAAGTGTCTGTATGTTAAAGAATCCTCACTGCTCAATGGCCATAAATGCTGAGCATGTAAAGGTCAACAGAAGTACTGTGTCACGTATAGTAAGTGTCTGTATGTTAAAGAACCCTCACTGCTCAATGACCATAAATGCTGAGCATATAAAGGGAAACAGAAGTACTGTGTCACAGTAAGTGTCTGTATGTTAAAGAACCCTCACTGCTCAATGACATATAAATGCTGAGAATATAAAGGTCAAATTTGTAGCCCTTCACTGGTATGTGGTCACATTGCCATAAAAGTGAAAGATTCTTTAATGGGACGTTAAACAACTACAACAATCAATAGCATGGCTACTTAAAGCTCTTGCAATCTATCCCTTCACCAATAGACCTTACCCTTGGAGGAGGTCAAGTGTAAAGTGTGTGGTTTGTGATGTGTGTACCACTATGTACATGTAACTATCTTGAGCAGTCCATGTGTACAACAGGTTTTTTTTCAGTATCACTACAGGTACATGTATATCTTAACAACCAAGCATTTTTAGTGACTGAAAAAGCTCGTTTTGATCTCCTGTTAGACAAAGAAATGCAGAGGGAAGATGAAAATCATCTCTGCATACTCACCAAGTCTCTCCCATTAACAGGGAGAATCCTTAATTTTTATCTAAAATCTAGTTCTTGTAAAAATTCAGTCTCCCACATGAAATGGAAAAACCTCCTCCAGAGAAAATGTTCAAAGCATGACTGTCTCTGAAACTGACCTATATCTTTTATAGTTATTAAAAAAACAACAACAACCAAAAAAAAAAAAAAAGCCAGAGACCAAAAACAACTCAAAAAGGAAAAAGACAACACAGCAAAACTACATAATGAAGTAGAAGAACTTGTAACAAGAGATAGATATAATGTCCAGTATGAGATGTTACAGTCTGACAAAATGATTTTAACAAGATCATGGGCAGGACATTATTGATGTGAGGGAGGATGGAATACTGATGCAGAATCCCTCATGGGACAGTATTTGACCTTACCAATGATAATAATCATGGCTGACCTAATAATTCAAATAGACCAAAGACAGTTAGGTATTAACTGAGACAGAGTATACATTTGTAGCAGGATGAATGTTATTATGGAAACAAGCAACTTCAGTATAAGACAACAACTTGGCTTGATGAGTATACATGTATACATGTGTACCTATGATAAATGTTTATTTCTTAATTAATTTGGTTTTATGCCACATTCTACAATCTACCATATCAGCTCTACGAAGGCATCCAGCTTTCATTGTTGAAGGAGAGATTCCTGTTACAAATGTACTCAGGAATAGACTGCCGACCCTGACCCTTGACAAGTAAGCTGGCAAATTTTTCTTATGCAATCAACATAGGGTCAGCGAGGCTTGACCTCACCTTGACTAAAGGTGGGAGACTAAATGATTTAAAGTGTAATATGCTCTAACCATTTGGGTGACCAATGGTTAGGCATAGCATAATACAATGGTTAGGCATAAGCACAATATTGATACATAAGGTAGAGGACAGAGTTTGACCTTTTGTACAATACTCTATGTCAATAATTATGGCTGACCCAATAACTAGAGAAGACGAAAGACAGACACAAAGACAAGGTACATGTATATATTTTCATGGGGATGGATGTTCTGGTGGCAACAAACAGATGAAATCAGGCAGTTAGACAGGAAGTAGACTTGAATATGCTGTAAATTTGTGATCAACAGTAAAGCATAGAACAGTATAGTGATGTAGAGAAGGTATGAGAATCATCTACATGTGCAAGTAGCACATCAAATTGGCATGGGTATACTGTATACCTATGATCAACAGTTTGGCATATACGACATAATACTATGTAGAGAAGACAGGATACAGACACAGACTCATCTTTGATATGTGCTTGAATTGGTAGTAGTAGTAGCTGTGTCTAACCTAATACTTAAAACAGTAAGAAAGATACTAAATGAGGCAGATATATGTATATGAATGTTACTTTTAAAGGCAACAAAGTGCTAAAACCAGCCAACAGGCAATAAATCGGCATGGGTATGCTGTGTATCTGTGATCAACAACTAAGCATAGCATATACTTTATGCAGAAAAGGACACATTGGCTTATATTTACTTGTATATGTGACCAATATTTAATTATACTACTTAGATAATGTAGTGAAGGATGAGACATTGACACAGTATCCCCATGGGGTGGTCTGTTTGACCTTTTGTATGGCAACAACCAAGGCAGACCTAATAATTCAAGGATAAAGATCTACACTAACTAGGACAGGGTGTATCTAAAGTAAATGTTATCATGGCAATCTAAAAACATATTAAATCAGACATTCAGGAAGAAATTGATCAGAATACATGTACTGTATGTGTGTATCTGGTATTAAAAAAAAGGAGAGAGGCTAATTTGGTGAAAACCTGTCTAAGATATATCTGTGGCTAACAGCTGGACACATGGAAGCTACACACGAGGTCATAGAAAGTTTAGAATACATGTATGTGTATTTGTGACTAACAGAAGACCACATATACATGTAAGTTGTGTGTATCCAACAAATCATGTGTTACTAATGGTAGAAAACACAGGTAAATTAGGTACTGAATGTCCAGATGGCTGGAATACTTGTACATATGTACATTTATATGTGACCATATGATTGTGGTTATATGAGACAAGTTTCATTTTAAATTTTTCTTTTTAATTTCTAAATATCAGATTCTTTAGAAATTTTGCATATTTTTTATTAAATATCAAAAGGGTCCAATCAAATATTTACATGTTGACAACAAGGTACAACTACAAAACAGTCGCAACTATTACTATTGGACAAATACCAGACAGTCTACATTTAAAATCATACATTCCCAAAACAAATAAATGTGAAAGTAAAGAATGAATTTCTGTATTTCCCATTCCTAAGAGTATAGTTATCTCCCCTGCTCTATATCGGAATGCCAGGAATGACATCATTTCTGTGGACCAAAAACTATGGACACTAGACTTGTTGGTTGGTTGTATTGTTGTTTAATGTCTCGCTCAAGAATCCTTCACTTAAATGGAGACAACACCAATGTTGGTGAAATGCAACTAATTTGGCCAATGCTCCAGACTTATGGCCACTGAGTAGTGAGGATTCTGTGCCAACTGTAACACAGGACCTCAGTTGTTACAATCTCATCCAAAGGACAGGGACAGCCAACAGCAGCCTGCAAACATGCTAGCAACTGAGCTATGGCAGCCCATATGGAGACTGGACAATATTTGCAGTACAATGCATGTCTATATAATTTACTGTATTGTCAAAATCAAACCAGAATCAGAAAGTGTATGGTTAAAAGCCCCTAGATTAACAAGGAGGATACATTAACAATTAATATTTTTTGGCAAGGTGAATGAATGGAGAAAAAAGTCAAATTTTATATAGGAGACATGTAGCTTTAAAGGAAACATGTTGAACCAGAAGATGCAGATAGTATTCAAAAGGCCATTTTCCTCCATGCTTTATACATGCACATGTACCCTGGGATGCAGCCATATCTAGTTACATCATTCCCTAGTCTGCATGCATATGTTTTATATTGGAAAAATAATAGGATTAAATCATGTAATATCAAATTAAAAGATTCTAGCCTACAGAGTAAGGTGAGTTCAATGATGAATTTTGTTCAACTTAAATACATAACTGATGATAAGCCATTAAAAGTCATCTATAAGCCCTCCATGGCTGAATGGTGTCTCTCAACTCTCGTCAGCGTGGGCTTGAGCCTCAAGGTTAATAGGCTTAAGATAATTTGCATATACACTGCTGACCTTCATGATCATATAAACGATGAAACTACATGTATGATAATATAAATACATGTATGACAAAACACTCTGTTTCCACAAATTTTCCAATTTGGATTGAAACTCTTCATGATATATGTACGCATGTAAAATATGTAGAAGCTAGTGTCACTGTCGTCAACCAGTTGATAAAGGCCAAGGGGCCGAAAATTTGAGGAAACAGAGTGTTTTGTCATATTTTTACAAGGATACTTCTCTTTGGAGGTAATTGGATCATATTTATATGATGATATAGATATTAAAGATAGAGACATTATAAAACCAGTCCTTATAGGTAGGGAGTTGCTATATAAAGGTAGATCTATACACAAATTGTATACATGTGTATTTGGAGCAGAAGAAAAGGTAGTCTTTATAACTAAAAGGTCTTAATATACAGGTAGCCACTATAGCAGGTTTTACTGTATGCTTGAAATGTACATAAACCTTTACGATCATTATCATACATGTACAACACATCAACATGATATCCTTTATAGAGTTCCATGAATACATCACAATTATTCAGAAACCTTAAAAATGAATGTAAGAAATGATAACATTCCAATATTTTTTTCTTTCTGAAACTTATTCAATTACTTTCTTTTCATACACCGTTAATGTATGAATACCTAACCTGTATAAACTTGGTACCCCAATTTCTATTCAGTCGTGAACAGAAATCTATAATTATAACTTAGTATACTGTACGTACCTGTAAGCATATATCTCGTCATTTAAATGGCTATTTTCAATACCCTAATTTCATGTTCTAGATATACTATAGATGATATGGACAGCTCTGGTGTATATATGCCACAGGCACGTTTATTTCGTTTTCATCAATTATTTTGTCACATCTAGAAGAAGAATACATTCAGCAGATTTTCCCCATACACTTATAGATATACATGTACATGTAAGTGAATAATATTTTGTCACATAAGAATGTGCCATTATATTAACAGATAATAGATAACAGCTATTACCATTTTTCCAGCAAGAAAATTATGGTGTGACTTTCGTGTGTTTTGAACATTCCTATGTGGCACACTTTTCAAGGAGAAAAATAGATCGATCAGAAGTAAAAAAAAAAAAAAGAATTTAGACCTCTTAAATTTATTTGTTTAGTTTTGATATGAAACTGTGCCACACTTGACAATCTTTCAGTCATATGGTGGCATCCAATTTTAAGAGGTGGTAGAGAAACAAGCCTACATTTGTACAAATCCCCATGAGACAGTAAAAATCAAGGTCCTGTTACACTAGATTTTGACACTTAAAAAATCCCTCATTGCAAAATGGCTCCAAGTGCTAATAATTGGTGAAACTTTGGAGCCCTTTCCTGGTATTCAGGGATGTCTCCAAATAAGTTGAAGATTTCAAGAATGGGATTTCAAACAACAACTACAACTTCTAGGCAAAACTTTCTTTCATTAAAAACTCTACTGGATACTTTATTGCATACCAAACCAGTACACACTCTTCCTTCTTAAAACTGTTGACAAAATTTAAAGTTCAGAGTCACATAACAAACATCTCGCTCAATGGCCTATTCTTTACCGTCTTTTTTCTAGAGAGGAGATTATGAAATACCGACAGTATTGTTACAAGGGTTTGTAGTACAATGTACATGGTTCATGAGAAACACAAAAAGGATTACTCTCAAATTAACAAATGTTTCAGTACATGGCTCATAAAACTAGACTCATGTAAACTGCATGGATATAAGACATTTTCTTATTAACACATTTTTATAACTTTTTTTTACTACATGGGAAGGACATATCAAGTTTGAAAAGGTGTTTTTCTAATTGCCCGATTGTTAGATCATCCACTCACCTCACCGAGCACTCTCAGTGATGCATATCATGTTGGTGTAATAGTGTCGCTGTTATAAGGTATTAAAACATCACCATTTTATCTACCAAATAGAAATCTAAAATATCTAATACTTACCTCTAAATGTGACTTTAGCCAGTCTATCCGCCTTTCCTCGTAAATTTTCCGCATATTTCAAATGCAACACTAATGCCATTTTTACTGCACTTAGACAAACAATATTATATGAAATCTACTTCAAATAAGGAAACATGCTGAGTTATCCGAGAACTTTTTCTTCCAAATTAAAACACACTATTACAAAACCTGGTGTAAATTCTTCTCCGAAAAAAGCGGTACTCCTTTCTAGGTGAACTGGCACTTACAAATGTCTATTTTTGTATGCTGTGCAATTATCTATTGAGTCTTACTTTTACAACAATATCTCCATTACCCTAGGAGGCTATTGATAAATATTTAAATAGCGGATAGACGAGCAGAGATTATTATTGGCTGTTCTGGTCAATTGACCGTGACAAATATCACCACCCTTTAATTCTACATGTTCTGAGATGGTCCAATCCTTGTACTAGCCGGGCCATTGCTACTGCTGCTGTTACTGTGGCAGTCTCCGAGGATGAGAATCTACAGATCCATACTTTCTGTTTACAGAACAGTTCAACATTTAAACATCACAACTATCAATACACCCGATCCAGTAACACACACTTCCAGTTACCTGTCAATTACTGCTAGGAAATGTACATGTTAAATTAAGAATGGATATCCATTGCATGAAATGGATTCTGAAAGCCTGTCAAATTCCTTGGCAAAGCTTAGCTAGACACTGATCATTCTATAAGCACGCAATGAATCGAGTTTTCAAAGGGAAGTAAATTCTAACACTAATAGTTTTGGCTTGAGCTAATAAAAATAGATAGAATAGAGTATGTTTTAGATAAATGGGCTATATTTGGACATTACTTTGATGAATGACAGATCTGTCTATTGTAGGGGAATTTGACCGATCTTTCTCCTCAGCAGCTATGAAATAACAAAACAAAACCCGTCTCCTACTGCACTGTATAGCTTATTGATTCCTTTCTAATCTATGGTGCACTGCTAATGTCCCATCCTTCCCCTGAGCCTAATACATGGCACTTGTACTCACAAATTTCATTTCATATTAATGAACATATCTGTTGTTATGACTACCTGCAAAGATAAACAAGACTCTTACATCCCCAACAAAATTCTAACTGATTATGTTTACTTATTCCAAGCGTGAAATTCCATTAAAAGATAAAAATTTCAAGCAGTTTTCATTCAAATAAATGTATACATTTTATAAAAAGGCTGAATTGAGTAAAATTCCTACAGTGAAAAGGAGATTATTTTTACAACCAATGGTGTAAGGTTATGGATACATTTCTGCTGAAAGGTGAAAAGTGAATCAATATTTTGTCACTAGCCTGTGAAATATATTATACAATGCCTCATTAATATTGTATTATCTTTCCTCGCTTACTTGTTTTACACAGAGCTATGTAGAATATAATCTTACAATGTACAGAAAGCAATCTTGAAAGTTGTTTTGCGTAGCAATTTAGGATTTCAGCTCAATAAGGCAGTGCACCATATAATTTTTCAGCAAAAGGGTAATAGTAACCACTATTTTTATCAAACCTTGAGGGTTAATCGGAAATTCCTTGAGTAGTGAGAGTATGTAAAGTGAAAGTATGTAAATCGGAAATTCCTGAAGTAGTGAGAGTATGTAAATCATTAATTCCTTGAGAAGTGAGTGTATGTAAATTGGTAACTCATTGAGTTGTGAGAGTATGTAAATCGGTAATTCCTTTAGTAGTGAGAGTATGTAAAGTGAGAGTATTTAAATCAGTAATTCCTGGAGTAGTGAGAGTATGTAAATCGGTAATTCCTGGAGTAGTGAGAGTATTTAAATCGGTAATTCCTGGAGTAATGAGAGTATGCCCATTTCTCAGTGTGAGTTTATGGAATGCATGTAGAACTCTTTATGCATGGTGATCTGAACACGAAGCTGTAATTGCTGTATATCAATACATCTTGACTGCACTGTATTTAAATCTATTTATTTTCATGGGAGTTAGCATTTTTTTCATTTGTGATAACCCAGATGGTTTGATTAGGTATATGCATGTTATTAAACATTGAATAAAAAGCAAAAAAAGGCTGCAAAACATGTACTGTTCGGCATCAATTTCATTATCAATGCATACATGTATTTCATCTAATTAAAGGAGTAAAATATGTAAAATACACAGCTTAACTGTAGCACTGCAAAGGTATATATTCATGTATGATAAGAACATCCTAATTCAGACATGACAGCAAAATCCTCAGTCTCATGTCATAGTAGGTATCTCCATGCTATTAATCCCTCATTGCATAGGAAAAAGTCATTGGCATAGGCAAAGGAACTTAGTTCTAGGCACTAATACAGGTATTTATCCTCGACACTGAATATAATCCTGAACTAGAAGATTTCAACAAAATGCTAAGATAATTCCATGCCTAACCAATTCATGGACTAGGACTTAATGCTAAGTTTAAAAAAACCCAGTTACATCCCAAGGCAATTAATTCTTGGACAAGAGTTTAACCCTAAGCAGTTAGAGGTACAGTAACATGCCAAAAGTATGTCAACAACTACCATTTTCCCATAGCTTTCTATGCTAATTGAACTTTTTCTCAGTAACTGTCACAAATTAATGCTTTCATCAATTTATTAAAAATTCCCTAAACTCACAAGAACTTTTATTTATTTTCATCTCGTTTTCAGTTTACATTTCTTTGAAGCTTTCTCTCAGAAGCATCAATTTTTCTCTGCAACAAGTATTTTGTTGACGTTGTGTTATATCAACAAAGAAGGAAATGATGCTACAGATTTTGCTTGTCACTTATAAAACACTTGCAGTTTTCATTAAAAGAAACTGACACATTCCAAGTTAGTTTAGAGAGATAGTCCATAGACTTTCATAGAAATGTGCAAAGGTTTAAAAGATTTCATTAAATATACATGTATGAGTCATGACAATTATTTTAAATAAAGATTGTTTAACATAGAAAGCAATGGGAAAATGACTTTTGTTGACATACTTTTGGCATGTGAGTGTAGCATAGCATGTCTAGCATTTCAATGATTGTGCAATAAATCTATAAAAGAAAGAACTTACATGAAGTATCAATATGTCTAGCCTAAGAAAAGAAACTGGCATCAATAAACTGTCAGAGATTTCCATTATACATGGGATTCTCCAGGTTTATCATTAGTTGGTTAGTCGGTTGTATTGTTGTTTATTGTCCCACTCAAGAATCTTTCACTTATATGGAGACATCACTGTGTGCCAGTAAAGGGTGACAAATTTTGCCTATACTTGGCACTGATGGCCATAGAGCAGGTAGGGTTCTTTAATGTGCTGACACTTACTGAGACATGGAACCTAAGTTTTTATTGTCTTAACCGAAAGACAGGGACAGTCATGGCTTGGATTTGAACTCACAATCTTATGGTTAGAAGGTGAACACACTGACCACTTTCTCATAATATTGGTGATATAATTAATTTAAAATTGTTTACAAAACCAGTGCAGTTGTGAAATTTGTTAAGAGTCTACTGCTAATATACTAGAGTGATTATGGCTTAGTTAATCTCAACCTCCTGATTAATAGTCAAACAGAGAATCTTAAAATTACTGTATGTGTTGACATTTCAAATAGCTTAAAAGCGATTCGAGAAAAGTGAGATAACTTGAGATGCTCACCACTTTGGCTTCTCACTGATTGATAATATTTGCAAGGCAAAGGAAGAAAAATAAACTAGTTTAAAAAGTTACTAAATCTAACTACATGTACTCTCATTTTGAAAATATTCCTAAAAAAGAATAACCTTTGGACATGCACAACTTCATATAGTGTAAAAGCAAAATATTTATCTATGCAATTTATTATACCTGTACCAACAAATCTATAGAAGGAGGAGATAGCCAGGCAAGGTAATGTATCTATATTTATCTATAGTCAGATACATAAAAAAATGGATGAACAGAGACTGATGAATTGACAGAAAAATGAAAAGACAGAAGTACATGTACATGTAAATAAAAATACAACCAAAAACGTTGTTGCCAGGGTATTGAAATAAAAGATGGAAAAATACAATAAACTGACCATTATTAAGTTTGATTTTCATATGAGTATGATGACATTAGACAAATGCACATTCACAAATTAATCAACTTTTATTCTACAACAAATACACTGAGTGTTAATTAATTTCATAGACAAAATTCTGAAACCCAAATTAATTATGGATATATAACTCCCACTCACTGTGAAGCTCTGCCAAATTTACATAGCATTAGCTCTATCCTAAATGTATACTGCTCTCATGAGACAATTACGTATGTAATTAATGAATTATTACAATATCAAACAGATGAGCCCATGTCTCAATGAATCATGAAATGAATTATTCACAATTAGCTTACATGAAATAGAGAAAAATGACACTTTATAGTTTGGCAGACATACAGCTTTAATGTAAGGGCTAGTATAGACCAACAAAAGCTGACCAAGCCTTATGGAAATGTGTTGGATATAACAGAATCACTATAACTGCAAACTGTTTTCACAACGTTGATGTAGAATCTAGATCTAGGAATTCAACAAATGGTAAAAAGATTGTACAGTATAACTGCATATACCATGTGCCAAGTGTCTTCCTCCTCCTCCCACTTTCTCCCTCCTTTCCTTTTTCTTGTTTTCTCATTCTCT
>JACSZP010040546.1:0-13134 GCA_016161895.1 Pinna nobilis | reverse complement strand
TAAATCAGGACTCTTTTGTTATACACTTGATTGTATACAGTGGATCCTCATAAATCAGGACTCTTTTGTTCCAAAATAAATTATCTGGATAGATGAAGCATCTGAAGAACTGAAACTTATCACATGCCATAAAATGTGCATGCAATGCCAATACAATTTGAAAAATTTGTTCCCAGCATATACTGTTGAGAAGGTGAAGTGCCCAGATTATTGTTGACCAGATTAATGAGGCTTGACCTTACATAAAATGGAACGGCAATCGGTATGCCACCAGAGCAGGATTAATGCAAACAGGAACATAGCAAATAGAATGGAGTCAGTTGTTACTCTGCAGTAACATTGCTCCTGGGAATCTCAGGAATGAGGATTTAATTGTTTACTGTTCATCAGATCACACAAAATGCTTTTCAAGACCCCCTTACTGCAAAGGGTAATTTTATCTATGTTGTCTTACTGCAAGCTCCCTATTGCCAAAGCTGGAGAGTACTTGGAGTCAGTGGTGTTTAAGTTTTCTGGACTCGTTTCCTTGCTATTGCAGATATTGCTACGATGCAGATGATCTCTGTGTTACATGTATATGTAACGTTTATAGACTTACTTAAATTTCACATTAGTTAGATATTTTCCCTTAGATATTTGTTTCTATTCATTGACAGGACAATAACCCTACATAATTGACACCCTTGTCTGATATCTTTTTTGTAATATGTTACTTTTTCATCTTCAGCAGCAGGTCCAGGCTAACCAGGTGCAGGCCTCTACCATCAGCAGTCAGATGTTAACCCAGCAGCCCATCACGACAACAGCCCAGATCCAGTCCCAGCCGGCCACCACAGCTGTCCAGGGCTTTACCGGGGCACTACCAGGGGCACAGCAAATTGTCTTTGTCAATCCAGCACAGCTAGCTACTGGTCTTCAACCACTTCTCATACAAAATCAGGTAACTACATGCTCTTATAGACTTGGTTAGTTTATTGACATAGAGTACATTGTATTTATGTAGAATTGTGTTCCTATCAGTCCACATTTAGTTAAGCCTCTTGTTATGACCCCATAGCCTAGAGATAAGAATTGCTGTTTTATATGCAGGAGATCAAACTTAAAACAGCCCTTAGAAATAGGGCAATATTTGTAGTCTCTTGCAATTATTCAGTTATTTCTCAACAAAACTGAAAAAATAGAGTAGCAAAACAAAATTGGCCTTCGTAACTTTCTATGTATTACACCAAATGATTTTATGTCATTTTCTTGGTATATCAATGATTAACATTACATTATGATGTTTTTGTTACAGGGAATACCCATGCTTACTGCTGCCTCACTTGCATCCTTGACTCAACAAGCCCAGGTTCAACAACAACAAACTCTTGTACAACAACAGTTAACCCAACAACAACAGCAGGCAACACAACAGCAGCAAACACAACAACAACAAACACAACAGGTAGAGATACTGTTCTGTGTTGTAGATTTATCAGTCCAAGTTGTTTTAAGCCATTTTTGTTTTCAGAATCAGAAAGCATTCTGCGATGTCAATATCTGGTATAGGAATTTGCTTCAATATTTTTTTCCCTGCGGATATTTACAAGATGCAAACAATGCTATGATCATAGAAGATTATTTTGTTTCCTTATTCAGATAGTCAGCATTCAATATGATACAATATATTACCGACAAAACTGTTTTTCAAGAGCATCCTAGGGAAGGTGCAAAAAAGGTTACATATGGTCTCTTAATTCAGGTGATTTATATAGTAAAAGGTCATTTTGGGGACCACACATTCAGGTCACATGAGACAGGTAGTATAATTCAGTGGGTCACTAAGGCAGGTTAGGCTGTACAAGATAATTGCTAGTTTGAAACACTTGGCTGTGTTAACCATTTTTTTGGTCATTTATTTTTCAGTTTCAACCACAGACACCAACACAGAAACAAGTAGCCCAGACTGCCACAGTGCTGACACCCCAGAATAAGATCCCACCACAGATAGTGATACCCTCAACACTGGCAGCGGCAACTCAAAATGCCTCAAAGTCTTCCCCATCTACAGAGCTAATGAGTGGTCAGCACAGTCCTTTAGAGCCTATCTCACCAGTAAGTTACAGTTATACAGAGTTAATGAGTGGCCAACATAGTCCTGTAGAGCCTATCTCACCAGTAAGTTACTGTTATACAGAGTTAATGAGTTGCCAACACAGTCCTCTAGAGCCTATCTCACCAGTCAGTTAGTTTAAGTCAGTGGCCAGTAGGCCAGTGGTCTGTTCCAGGTACATTTGTAACTGAGTTTTCTCCTCCACCAATAAAAAGTGGCTGCTACCATATGACTGAAAGATTGTCAAGTGTGTTGAAAAGCAAAAACAAAACAAAACAGAAGACATGTTATACTTGAGGTATATGCTGTATGTATAACATACATTCACTTGTTGTCAAGTGAATTGGATTCCTGATGGGTCTCGTCCTCATATTCCAGAACTTCCACATCTCACACGAAGTACAATTCTACAGAGTATAACAGTGCTATAATCTATTTATCTTAGTAGGACATTTTAAGACATTCTTTAATCTGATATATTTTTATTTTTATTTACACAGGAAGAAAATATAGATCTTGAAGAACTGGAACAGTTTGCTAAGACATTTAAGCGACGGCGTATTGAGCTTGGTGAGTTTTCTTTATATTATGTATTCTTTCTTTGCCAAGCTAATCAATAATATCCAATATAATGTGTACCATAGTGCTTGTATATGAAGAGTCTTTCAGGTAATGATTAGGTTTCATTTCTCACATGCTATCCTTCGTGGCTCCTCGGTTATTGACCAATTTGTACCCATTACTGGCATATTGTAATGTCTCCATTTAGGTGAAAGGTTTTTGAGTGGGACATTGAACAACAGCACAGTAAGACATTTGTTGTACCTGGTATTTTTGTGTGCTGGCAGTGATAGTGACCAGTCTGTTTAGGATGCTTCTTCCTCCAGGACACATGATCCCACCTTTGGATTTTCAGGGCTCCATGTTACTCCAATATTCATTAGAATTTATTCATTGGTTCTGTTGGCCTTCCCCATCTTTCAAATGAGAGTTTAAGACGTCACAATAGGTGTTGGCACGTAAATGAACCCTCCCTGCTCTACGGCCATTAGTGCCAAGCATAGGCAAAATTTGTTGCCCTTTACTAGCACACAGTGACATCTCCCTATAAGTGAAAGATTCTCGAGTGGGATTTTACCTGATGATAAATACTTTAATAATTGTGATTAATTTACTCAGTACTATTTTTCAGACTACCATGTAATTTACTGGGTTATATTTACTTTGCTGAGCAGGAGTTGCTAACCCTTAGTTGTTAGTAGGTTTTTGTTACTATATTTCTAGTTTTAGGTGTTATTCTTTGGATCAATGTTTGTTGTATTTTTGGGTAATGTGTTGTCTGTCATTCCTTTTTTGAATTTTGAATATCCTCTTAGTATATTCAGCTTTCATTTCTTTAAATAAAAAAATAGTGAAGGTCTCCTGTAAATGTTATTTGTATACTCTTTATCTGCCTCTCCTTTCTTTTACAGGATTTACACAAGGAGATGTTGGGTTGGCTATGGGAAAACTCTATGGAAATGACTTCAGCCAAACAACAATTTCCAGATTTGAAGCTCTGAATCTCAGTTTCAAAAATATGTGCAAACTAAAGCCTTTACTACAAAAGTGGTTGAAAGATGCAGACTCCATGTGTCCAAATGCATCTGTCCCTGTGTCAGGGTCAACAGGAAATGCATTGTCCCCAGAATCTGTCTCTAGAAGGCGAAAGAAGCGAACAAGCATTGAAACAACTATTCGTGTAGCTTTGGAAAAAAGTTTCTTACAAAATCCAAAACCCTCCTCAGAAGCCATTACGCTTTTAGCAGACTCTTTGAACATGGAGAAGGAAGTTGTCCGAGTGTGGTTTTGTAATCGTCGTCAGAAACAGAAGAGGATAAACCCTCCATCTACTTTCTCATCAGTGTCGTCACCGCTGTCACCACAGATTCCTCTACAAGTGGTGTCCCCATCTGTTACTCAAGTTCCAGCACTGTCTTCCCTCATTACCCCATCACCAGCTAACACAATCATAGCCGGAAGCACAACAGCTACAAACTCAGCACTGGCAGCCACCAATCCAAACTTTATCATGACCAAGATCACACCACCGTCATCTACCTCATCAGCCAGCGAGGTAATATTAACGTCAGGAGTAAATATATTATCCACAAATCAAAGTATGACTTTACCTACTTCTACACAACTGATAACACAACCTCAGTCCTGAAATTGTATTCCTAACATTGTTATAAAGGGAGTGAACTCTGCTTAGTTTTCATGTGTAATTGTACATGTAAGAAGTGAAACAGCAACAGTAGACCTGCCAACTTTATAACTTTAAATTATAAAAAAGTGAGAGTTGAGAGAGAGAGAGAGAGAGAGAGAGAGAGAGAGAGAGAGAGAGAGAGAGAGAGAGTACATTTAGTTCAGCTTTAGTTTCATTACATAGTTGCTGGAATAAATGCTTGTGTAAGCCACTGTGTATATCTATAGGTAGCTGCACTGTAGTATATCTTTATATGTATATGTATGCTTCTGATGCTGATCTTGTAACATACTGATCGTTTTGTGTGGGAGACAGCATCTTCATCTGTAATGTTTATCCTCAGGTAGATACTGTTAACTTTTGATATACATTCTGTGTAAACTTGATACATATCAACTTTTTATAATTCCATGTATTTTAACACATACAATTTTTAAATGAGATTCAGTGTTGAAATATGCAGCAACATATTAACATGACTAATCTTTTTCTTAATTTTGTGGCAATTAATACATGAATATTCACATCCTCTTCCCCAAGTGTACATTCGTAGGTCATACTTCTCTCATCTTTTTCTGAAATTGTTGAAAAATGGATCTACCCAATTTATCAGCAAGAATTTTTAGTCTTTGGAAATTTTGGTAATTAATAGGACAAGCATCAAACTTGATACTATGGTTGTTTATAACTGATTGATGGACAGTCCATTTGATATTTAACATTCATTATTCTTGCCATGGATCTTAATAAGGCACTTTACATGTAACCTCTGCATTCCTTCTACAAGCATCACCACACTTTGACTGTTAAAGTAGATCTTAGGTTTACATTTTATGTATTTGTCCTTTGATGAAAGAGCAGCCAATGTATTTTCTCTTTTTCTTTCTGTCTGAATTTTCATGATTATGCAACTGAACTCCGTCATTAAGGCCTATACAAGTTTAATAAGAAATTTAAAGGGCTTATACTCATTGTATTTGTTTTATACAAACTATCAATTTTAACAACCCCCCCTCCTCAATTTCTCAATTTCTAGAGGAAACTCTGATTTTCCCAGAAATACCTGCATAACTGTATCTGTAAGTAACCTGATTAATCAATCATCAATATGTATCATAAAAAAATTAAAATCTAGAAAATTTTTGAGAGAACACAATTCATTCGACAGTTTAAATTAAAATCAAAAGAGAGTATAGAAATGGAAGATACTAATTGCAATGTCAAAGTCAGTATATGTAGTTGTGTATTCAATGTAGAAAACCTTGAGATTCAGTGTGCAGGTTTAAATTACATCGACTTGTAAGATAATGGCAATAAGGTGTCTTCCCATTTAGCCAATATTTTGGAAGAACACAGGTAAAGTACAGGTAAATTGTATTGACTAATGGAAATTGGGTTCATTTAAAGAACAAAATAATTTAATTACAGGTAAGCTATAGTCTGTTCTGATATCATAAGGTATACAGGTACTGAGCGATGTCTTCCCACTTTTTGGAAAAACACAAGTAAATTGGTTCATTCCCACTCAGCAAATATTTTTAAAAAATCCTATTTCCCACATATAGCCAATATTCTGATTTTGATTTTCAGGCCTGAGTGATCAATAAGCTATAGTCTGTTTTACGCGTATGTTTGTAACATATAACCTGAGAACTATTTTTTCAGATACAATTTTTAATTAAAACAAATGAAAAAACTTAATATTTAAAAAAAGTAGAGACACCATAGTGATACATAGATTAATTATTCTAGTACTTTCATATTATCCAATTCATACTGTATTAAAATTTAAAGCTTGAAGGTAATGAAGTCAACAAGATAATTTTTTCTGTATATACATGTAGTTGCTTCAAGGGTAGAAAGCTATACACTACTGACAAGTCCCAACTAAAAAGGACATTTGTTATCAGGTCTCTAAAACTAATTCAATACTGCTTTCTCTTACAAGTAGATTAGAGTTTAACATCATAATACCTCAGAATTTACTAAAGTCTGAGCTAATCCGCAATTCTGATTTGCTGAGAAACTTGAGTTGAGAAAATGATCAGACTTACATAAATTCTTACGTTTTATTGTGCCCAGCCCTGGATTGAAGTATTTTGATTTTGTTGCTGTCATCGGTATGACTAGTGTAATACGTTAAAACCATTCACAAGTTTTATGCCCTGATTTTTTTTTTTAAATTTTCAATTTCAATAAGGTGGTCAGTTCATGTAAACATATCCTGTAATGTATCAATGAAGTCTGTAGAAGATCCTTGTTCATGTACATATCCTATTCTGCTGCTGCTTTATATTCTATTCGTCATTTAAGTAGAACAGTAATTATGTAAAACAATGTTAAAGCTGAAATCCAGTTATCTTCCAGTTACCAAATATTTGTACATAGGGCTGATTATGAAATATCACTTGTACAGTAGCTGTCATAGTTTTTATACGATTTTGTACTCTATAACTACGGCTACCATGTAGCATTACATCAAATAAATAATTATTATGTTCCATGAAATAAATCAAAGACAATTTTTGTGTTCATTAGAAAACTTAGAATCAAATAATATATACTTAAGTCATTCCAGTTTGCCATCTTATGTCATATTTTATATCATTTGCCTGTGAAACCAATTAACTCTGACCCCCGAGATATTAATATGAACTCTTAAAGAACCTAACATTGCTTGTCAACTATCTAACTCTGCCCCCCCTCCTCTAACCCCCGAGATATTAATATTAACTCTTACAGAACCTAACATTCCCCCCAATTATCTCTGACCCCTCCCCCGGAGATATTAATATGAACTCTTCCAGTACATAACATTGCTTGTCAACCATTTAACTCTCCCCCCCCCCCTCTTCCAGAACTTATCATTGCTTGTGAACCATGTAATTCTGACCCCCTGAGATAGACCTATGTAAATGAGGCAAAAGGGGTTGTTGAAGTTAAATATGTTAATTTACATCTATTTGTACGCATAAAGCTTAAGATAGACCAGCAAGGTCTCTAGGGTACATTTACCTGATCTTACACAAGACAGATTACAAGCAAAGAAATGTGTGTACACAGGGGAAATGTAACACATAATTATTACATGTATGACTTATTGTTAATGTTGTATTGTTGTGTAACATCCCACTCCAGAATATTTCACTGATATGGCGACGTCACCGTGTGCCAGTGAAGGGCAACAAATTTTGCCTATCTTCGGCACCTATGGCCATAGAGCAGGGTGGGTTCTTTAACGTGCCAACACCTACTGTGACACGGGACCTCGGCTTTTACCGTCTCATCTGAAAGACGGGGATGGCCATCCGCAGTGTGGCGCTGTATGGATCTGAACCTCGGACCCTTCGATTCGAAGTGTATGACTTATTATTTAGATTCACCTAAATTCATGTACCATATGAATTTCAAAAAAAAAAAAAAATTGTATTTGAATACATATGAAAATCATCTCAATAAGAATGCATGATTATCTTTTATGTGAAAAGCATGTCAGTGATTTTTTGTATATCATGTGTTCAAATATATTCACATGACTACATATGATTTTTTCATGCAAAATTCATGTGAAAATAAGCGTTTATGAAATGCTATTCAAAATGAACATTTCCCCACATTTACTGCTGATCTTAATGATGATCTCTTCCATCACTTTAGGGATCATATACATTGTACCAATGGCATAATTTATGTATCTTTTTACATGAATATTATGCGGTCATGCAATTTCAATATTGGAATGAGAATCATGCAATTTTTTTTCACATTGAAATAATGTGTTTTTGTATTCGGTAGATTTATCATGGATTTTTCATATGGTTTTCATATGAAAAAGATGAGTGATATATTCCCCTGTGTATGTGTACATGTATAAGATGACATATTCCCCTGTGTAGATGAAGAAAACTAATTCTATTTAGGAACCTGGTCCCCTCATCAGGACATAAAAGATAAATCTGTGTGACATATGAAATGACCAAGCCAAACTTGACCTGAGTGGTCTCCCTTTGAAACTTTACATACTTCCCTGTTCTCCATCCAAAATGGCCACCTTTGCTTAATATAGAACTTTTCTAATTGGTCAAATGACCATTGCTAGTCTTTCTAGACATTGCCCTCAAAGTATCACATGATTTACTTTGTGGAAGATTGCTGATTATCTAAACTAGCTTTAAATTGATTAAGACAATGTAATAAATATTTACAATTGACTTTTGATGTGTCAGATATACATGTAATAGTCACGAGTGACACAGTACATTCCTACTGCACTCATCGCCACTCTTAGCAAACTATCATACTGATCTCAATATGATCCGATTCTTACTACTGGCCAAACATCCTCACATACACCCACCCACTCCCTCATAATTGTTCAGTTTAAGTTTGAAGTGTAGTGCTGAAATGAATAATAGTGAAGATCTTTTTTAATTATTTTTGCTATTAAACATCATTTTTTGTCTTGAGACAAGTTGTCTTAAATATTTGATATTTTCTTTGTCTCACCACTAGTTATTTGAGTTATTTTGTAACAGAAACATCAGAAGGACTGAAGTTAAGTATCAAATACATGGCGATTCTGCTTATTCATATTGTCCAAATTACTGATGCCATGATGAAAAATAAAATCGATCATACATTTAAATGTTCAGCTTATCTCTTATACTTATCATTGGTGTTTCTTTCATGATAATGCACATTTTCACGCTGTCATAAGAATTTAGTGTTACCCATGTTTCATTTTGACTTTGTGTCTCGGTTCAATATCTCAGTAATACATGTACAAGAACACTTTGAAACAAAATGTAGAGGGGGCCTCGATGGCACAAGTGAAAAATTCTTGAGTGGGATGTTAGACAATAATACAACCAACAATGAAATGTAGTACATGTATATCAATTACATTGGGATAGGATCAAATAATTTTGGGCAAATTTATGCCTCTTTGACTGAAATGTTAACACTTTGTTGCAAGCAAGAAAATGACTTTTTAAAAAAGTACCTTATCAGGTCCAGAATGATGGAACTTATGAATTAATGCAATTCATAGTTTAAACATCATCATTGTCAGATTTGACTTGTTTCCCATTCAAGTTTAAAAATTGTTAACAGATATAATAAATAGAGATTACACAACAAGTTGGGATTGATTATCAAGTTTATCCAACTCGAGTTAGTTAATTTTCAAAGTTTCAAAGCGTGAGCTTTAGCGAGCGTTTTGAGACTTTGAAAATTAACTAACAAGAGTAGGATAAACATGATAATCAACCCAAATGAGTATGGTAATTTGTTCCTACCATAACACTAGATTATTTTGCAAATCAAAGTATTGAATACGTCGAAAAGAATTTTTCTTCAATTCCAGCCATACTGTAAGCCCACTCAATGTATTGTGACGTCAAATATAATGACGTCAATTGATGGCGTCATAATCGAATTTCCTGACGGTATCAGCCAATCAAAACGCTTGGAAGACGTTAACCACGTGTGGTTAATCAATATATTTAATCAAATATGCAGCCTCGATTATACAGCTTTTTGATAATGGTTAAACTATGCGTGTTATGGTAGAATACTGTATCTATACTTTGTTGCCAGCAAGGGCAATTATCACTATAAATCAATGATGACAGCCAATGCCAAGGCATGGCAGTAGCTCTGACGGACCTTCCAGCCCATAGAGATCAAATCCAATGAGTGGAAGATGCTTGACAAAGTAAATATACCTGTAGTGATGTACATTTCTATTTTACTTCCCTAAAAGGCAAATGGAAACTTACACAAATGTGAAGCACAAGTGAGATTTTATTGAAATGTTTTATGACTTGAATGTTTTAACATGCATTGCTCCGATCAAAATCAGAAATTATCATGTTAAAATTTAGAAATATATACATTGTTTGAATAATGCAAACAGCTTCATACATAATATAACAACGTTTGACTTGGTAATATGCTCGAAGAAAAAATTCTTCATCAAATGTTTGAAATGATGGAGAACAATGTTTTATATTGTAAGCAAAGTAATTTCCATCCCCAGACATTACATTATATGCCATGATTATTCTGTTGTACAGATCATGTTAAGAAGTACACATCAATTAGTGTGATCATACTAGTACATCATATACAATAGTACAAACCCATGCCTTGACCAAGCGAGGCTTGAACCCTGAATCTCCAGGTGTGCACTTGACCATTGAGCCATAATAGGTTATAAATTTTAAAGTATATATTTATCTATTTAATTAAGTTTATGCATTATCTTATTATCTGTTCACTCTAATTATGTGAAGTTCTGAGAGCACTTCCTTATATGGGAAATGACCTGTCAGTCACATGATATTCAGAACCAGTCAAAATGACTTGCTGATACATTTACTTTCTTCAGTCGGGGAATACAAATGTACATTGATTTTCATGGATAACTTTTGTGATGTCATTGATCTTTTACAACATCTGGACCTTAATTGAATTTGATGAAATAGAAAAAGCAATATTAAATCAGAGAAAGAGTAACAGAGTGACTACTTATTCAATGACTTTGACACAACGGTGGCTTTGAAACAAATGAAACTGAGCAAACTTTCATTGCTTCATTTTGTACTATCCAGTGGAAATTGCAAAGCACAATGGCAGTACACATCAACAGTTCTGGGTAGCATCATATGCTATTACATGACGCATCATCACTGACAGATACTACTACCCTGTACAGTCACATGACATGATAACTGGGGGAGATAGCACTATGCACAACCACATTGTGATAACTAGTAGATATCACCATCTGTAATCTCATGGCACATTGCCACCACTGCATGTAACCATTACACATCACCACTGTTAGAGGTCACTGTGACATGCCACCACTGCTTCATGCCACTATGACACATCATTGCTTGACACAACAATGTTCATCACCACTGCTTGAAGTCAACATGACACACCATTCTGGAAATCACCATGATAAATCACCACTGCAGCAAGTCATCATCACATGCCACCACTTCTGGATATAACCATGTGTATCAGCATGGCTGCATGTCACCATGACAAATCACCACTGCAGCATGTCATCATCACATGCCACCACTTCTGGATATCACCATGTGTATCAGCATGGCTGCGTGTCACCATGACAAATCACCACTGCTGTATGTCAACATCACATGCCACCACTTCTGGATATAACCATGTGTATCAGCATGGCTGCGTGTCATCATGACACATTACCACTGCTTGTCGTCATAACGTCACTATTTCTTCATACCACTATGACAAATCACTTCTTGACATCACCATTGCTGAGTCACCATGTTAATCACCACTGTATGATATGAAGTCACCATGATACATGATTCAGAAGAAGTCACTTGCTTTAGCACGTTTGGTTGCTGAGTCAGCTTTTTTCCCTGCTGATAGCCTGGCTTTCCCTACTTTGGTTGTCTTTGCCTTACTTGTACCATCAGGAGTTTTCAGAATGCTCTGGTCTGGTTTCTTGTCAGGATTGAAGGGATCTGGACTGAAGATGATGCTCTGCTGGAAACCTGAAATAAAGATCAAATATACAATGTAAACTTAACTATTGATTCAAGTGCTCTACATTACTGTTGAAATCATCACCTTTTATGTCACCAAACACATCTCAAGCATGTTTGAGTGTGTAGCAGCACAAAGATAGCAAATGTATCTTGATGTATGCTATCTCAAGTACTTTTTAGTTGTGCTGCAACATAAATATTAATGATGCATGGTTATATCTACTGTCTCATAAACATTACAGTGTGCTGCAGCACAAAGGCAGTATCTTCTGTTTGACACATACATAAATAGTAAAGTGCTGCAGCACAAAAATAGCATGGAATGTAAAAAGGTAGCATGTCATGATTAGTGATGTCAACTACTCCTATTTTGATTTTGTGTCCTACAGCACATATATAGCACAACATGCATGGTGATGAAAACATACACTCGTCACAGATTCATACATGTACAGACAAAGACCTGGGTAGACTACAACTGAAAAGAAGTAAAAATACATTTCCAATAGACATATAGGTATGGTGATCTCTTTTACCTCAGACAAATAAGTACCTGTATACTTCAGTACACTGGTAATTAAACATGTACAATCACATTCTTGTGTATTAAAGAAGGTAGAATAACTGCAGGACAGTCTTCTGTTGTCTATGATTTGGCTCACGACTACTATGCCTTTACAACTGATGTAGGTTCAAGATAAATCTAAAATGTTTGTCCTACCTAGGATTGAAAGGTTGGCAATTATAAATCACAATGGTCATGCCTAGTTTTATGTCAAACATTTTACTTTATCTCCAATCAAAGTCTATACAATCTATTACCAAGTGAAGAGTCTCATTAGAAGGAATAGGCATGTGGAATATGCATAAAATATGCATACATAATTAGCAACATTTTGCATACAGATAAACTTTATCATGCAGTCTGTGATTAAATGTTCAAAAAATAAGTCAAATATTCTTACCCAACGCCTTATTTTTCTTCATATCAAAACTGACTCTCTTTTTGTCTGTCACACTAGGATTGGGTGTTGAAAATTCTGTTCTCTGAAATGAAAATATATATTGTGAAATTATCAAGCAAAATGAATTGACAGCAGTTTAATGCATTAAAATCTCACTAGAGTTATGAAACAAAGAATAGTAATTTGCTCTGCATATCTTTATCTTGATACTTAATTAAAAGGGTTTACATTTAGATACATTAAACAAGAGGCCCAATGGGCCTATAACGCTCACCTGAGTAATAC
>JACSZP010040541.1:0-13472 GCA_016161895.1 Pinna nobilis | reverse complement strand
TGTAGACTTACCGGATTATTGCGAGATCTTATGTCTAAGGGTTCGCAGCTTATAATTTTTCTTCCGTTATTTCCCAGAACTTAGATTCTCGGTTTTGTGAATACATATGCATATGAAGTGTGAATATGATCCTTGTGAGCGCACTACTTGTGTGCGATTTCACGAGCTTTACGTACTTCTTGGGTTAATTCGTTTGACAGACAACACGCACAGCTCCCAAGTTCCGTCTCATTTTCTCTCTATGCTGTTGGTATTGTCATGTATACATCAGTCTGTATGTTCAGTTGTATTAGCTCTATAACACGTACGGTAAAATGATGTAAAATACCTTCATTTCAGTACATCACTGCAGACGCAATCTCTATAGTTTTTAGAGTATTGAATTTCCTTATTCATCGAGGAAATAAAAAAATAATTACCGAAATGATCGATGTAAGGAAATTCGGAGAAACGCTGCAGCTCCGCAAAGAGATTTATCAAGTCTCTTCTCAAACATTTTGTTAGAATTATGTAAGATTATTCATATACATGTACTATGTAATACCAAAAATCGTGTGGTATAGATACGGTGTTTAATAAATATAGATTTTCCCCTTGAGTATAAAGCTGTGGATGCTAATTGATAGAATATATAATTCACCATACAATTTTTCCGTAAAAGTTATCTGTAACTTGATATTGAATTACAAATTGAGTAAGTAAGTCACCATGAATTTGCATTGCTATCATTCCTATACATTTATCCTGTCTACTGGGTTTTCCGGTAACTCAATATTTTGAAATCCCTTACATTACTTTGTAGGAAGTATATTCATGATTCTTAACTATCGAGATTAATAAATCCTTCAGAAATACCAGATTTCACATCCCCTGAGACACATTTTGCTATGAATTTGACCACTTGTAAATGAACCAAAGTGATTAAGAGATCCATTCATTGTTAAATGCTTCATTTTGCTATGGATATTTTCATGTTTGATATGTACCGTTAAAGACCAATGGCGCGTTATGGGCTCAAATATTTGTGCACTTATTAAACCTATAGTCAGTACCGACAACTTATCAATTTTATTGTTGTTGTTGTGTTGTTGTTTAACGTCCATCTCAAGAATATTTCACTCATATGGAGACGTCACATTGTGCCGGTGAAGGGCGACAGATTTTGCTTATGCTCGGCACTGCTGGCCGTAGAACAGGGTGGGTTCTTTAACGTGCCAACACCTATTGTGACACTTCCGAAAGACAGGGAGGGCCAACCCCGGAAAAACGCTGCGCGGATTCGAATCCTGGACCTTCGATTCGAATTCGAACACACGCTAACCACTCGGCCACGGAGGTCCTATCAATTCGATTAACACCCTTTGTCATTAAGCTAATATCATTGATGATGTAATGGAAAACACCTTTCTTTTAAATACATTCGTTTCTCCTTATCAAAACCAACACATTAAATTAGCAAATTTCAGTTCATCCAGACCACTTATTGTAAAAGCAGTCCTACACTTTCTTTACCATTTGTTATTTGTTTATTCGTTTGTTTTAGGCCACATTCGAAAATCTTTCAGTCATATGGTGGCGGCCAGTTTTAATGTTTTTTATAGGAGGAGATAACCTGAGATTAAATTATCCGGGAAGATATCACCGACCTACTGCAAGAAAACTGGCAAACTTCGTCACATAGTCAACTTAGGTTTCCATCAAAGATTGGTCCCGTGCTGACGAGAGGCGAGATACTTAGAAATTTAGAAGAGACTTACTTGTAAGGTGAAGTTTGATTGGAATTTCTTCCCCCAAAAATTCTATAGTGCAATACTCTACTCATTTGGCCATGGAGACCACCTGATCCGTAAGAATTGTAGCAGATATCAGGATATGCTATTAACAGCAAATCAGTCTTTTCTATTTTAAACAATTATTTTTACATTCGTATGTTAAATTTGCATTGCATGTGTTTTGCAACTTTCAATTCATCCTGCATTTTCATTTCAGTGGGTTTTATCAAGATTCTTTCTCAAGGGCATGTTGTTAAAATGTAATTTTCATTGACAATGCATCCATTAAGCTCTCTCAGAATGGTTTTCATATTGTGTGATTTTTAGAATCTGGCGTTAAGATTCTCCTTAATTTATCAGGTTTATACAATATAAGGGACAACGCTCTGAGAAGAATATGCGCAATATATTGATTTGGCGTCACATTATTATCCAGGCGGTCGTATTATTATAAACTCCATTTGGTTTCCGCTGCATGTAAATGAACCAGAGTATATGAGTGATTAGCCAAAGCATTATCTTTGTAATTAAATAACACTTAATGTTGTGAAAATAATACAGATAATTTCTTATGTAAATCATTTTCTATGCAACACACGCAAATTCATATAGAAAAAAGCAGTTCATTCTCGTCCCAGCGATAACTCAAGTTAACTACCTTCGCGTGCAGAGTGCTATTTATAAGGTAAATGTCACATTCAGTTCCCTGCATTTCACTTCGTTTTATATCCACAGTGATGGAGACAAACATGGGTATTTGTGCAAGTAAACATTCTGACGATAATGTAAAACCAGGATGGAAAGCTCGTGTGTGTCTGAACTTTAGATATTTGTGGACAAGAATAAAACAAATATTTTCTTGGACTAAATAATTATAGCAACACAGTAAAACCAACAATACATTAATTAATTTGCAATTCGTTGACTTTTTCTTATCAATGATACCCACGCTTACCGCTCAATTCATAGTCAACAATAACTAAAATTACTGCACAAACATGTTTTTAACATAACAGGAACTATACTGGATGGTATTTACATAAAGCACCTGTTTTTCATTATAAATTATCTTTGTCCCGTCACTCGTGTGGGTAGGATATCATTGATAATATTATTGCACACCTGAAGACATTCATGACTTCATTGTGAAATTACGTCCGATATTAATAATTGAAAAAAAAACAACAGAGAGAGAGAGAGAGAGAGAGAGAGAGAGAGAGAGAGAGAGAGAGAACGAGAAAACAAAGATCTATGATGGAAGCTAAGCTACCTGTGTGAGATTTCACCAGGTCGAGTTTGTAGGTTTAGGAAACACTCTGAACTTTATTTTATTAAAAAAGATACTAATACTGATTTTGAAGTTCAAATATTTAAGAGATGATAGTCACATAAACTATGTAGTTTTTTACTATTTTTTTAAGTTTAGACTAAATATGCAAAATCTTTGCAAAAATGTCGATAGCTCTTATAGCCTTCGTATTGTGTAGTTATTTTATATGATATTGATTATAATGGGGTGTATACGAATTGTCAATTTTTGATGTTGTGGTGTGTAGAACAGTGCGTTCTAGTAGGTGAACAGAGTTTCATTCAGTTTCGTTTTTTAATTTGGCAGATCATCGAACAGGAGAGAACTTAATTGTATCAAAGACAAAAATGAATATTCATTCCCCAAAGTAAACATAAAATTGTTAAAATGTTTTAAGTCTCGCACAAGGAAAGAAAAGATTAAAGCATACAAAGGAACATTTGAAACCAGCGGTAGATATTCATTTGGAAGAACATCTGTATCAATGGGAAAACAAGTTCGCATTCCAAAGGTAATGATACTAGGTGTAAGGAAGGATTCAACGCTCCCTATTTTCATATTATACGCGTCGTAATTGTCCCATTAATAAACTTATCGAGTCCTATTGAAAGGTCAAGCACATTGAAAAGGTAATTTATGTAGTAAACGTAATATGAATAGTACTGGCATTTAAAAATGGATAAAATTGAAATACACACAAACGTTTAAGACTTCTTTCGACATGTGTCGCCTTCTAGAAAAAGTTTACCTATTCGGGTATAGGCTATTTTTGTCAACAAATCAAAGTAACAAACCCAAGAAAAATTATATACATACTCGTATGTGTCAGTATTGTACATTTATGTAACGAAGGGGAGAATGTTTCAGCTTCAATCCTCTTCTAAACATACATGTATATTTTCAATCATTTTGGTTAATTTTGTTCAAATATTCTTCGTTTACTCGAAAGAAGTTTTCATTTCAAGAATTTGTTTCAAACTAACAATCAATACCACTCCTTGTAGGGGGCGTTTTTCTGCTTCTTCTCGTTGGTAATTATTGTTAGGACGGTTTGTTTTCTCGTAAGGGTTAGTCTAAATGAGACTTCAAGATGACAGGTAACATCCATGTGAATCTTACAGACCATAAACTAAAATCTTACTTTTCTGAACGGATAATGGTGTAATGCATGCCGAGAGATGTAACGCAGTTGGTTTTTAAGTTGTTTGCATAGACTTTCTTGGTTTTCTGTTTTATTTATTTTTGAATATATGACGTGAACGAGTGGTTAGCGTGTTCGACTGCGTTAACGCCACTCAGCGGTTGGTCGTGCATGTCCTTCGGATGAGACAGTAAAACCTGAGGCCCCGTGTCACAGTAGGTGTTGGCACGTTAAATAACCATCCCTGCTCTACGGCCAGCAGTGCCGAGCATAGGCAAAATTTGTAGCCCTTCACCTGCACACGGTGACGTCTCCATATGAGTGAAATATTCTTGAGTGAGACGTTAAACAACAAAACCATACCATATCTTGAATATATGAATGAAAATGATAAAGAATGTACATGCCTCTTCTTTCAAACAATTGCATTCTTTGAATTGTACGTAGTAAGACGGGTTCTTAAATGTTTACCTATACAATAGTCTCCTGATGGCTTGTTCCGCTGGACATCGCTTCGCTCAAATTGAGCGTCATTAAATGCCTGTTATGGGCGTTACATTCTTGCCTACAATAGGCACTCGGGTAACTAAGAAGTGCGGATGGGAATATATAATTGCACACATCTGTTGTGACACAGGGTCCTGGTTTCAGATGTTTCCTCCGAGCAACCAGAAGATTTTGCTTTAATGCCAAGCAAATACATAACGATTGAGCTACTTATTTCAACAACTTAAAATAATAGCTGCGCCAGTTCGAACCATCCACTGCCAAACTATAACACTAGCAGCCTTCAATAAGTTGATATCCAGCAATAAGTTCCCAAGAAACATATTATGGAGCTAGAATATTACTCTTATCCGAACTCACAGGTGCAAAAATAATGAGATCGTAGGTGTTGAAATGATATATTCATTACTTATAAATTACACTAATTACAAATCATTATTTACATTTGCCCGATGAAAGGAGGACACAATTTGGCTAATTATCAACGCTGTTATTGCATTTGTTATAACCAAAAAGGATGCACTAAGGTTACTGACACCTGTAAACGTAATTAACTACTCTCACAGAGCATAGCATGACTTCACCTGACCTCATGTCTTCTTTCTGATATAATATAAATGAAATGGAGTAAGGATATACTAAAGTAAAAATTCCATCCGATAAATCAGACTCTCGTCTTCACAACGTTGGTTCGAGCCTAAGCAGAGTTGGTAAGTTTCCCTATCATTCGGATTAGGCAGCAAATGAAAGATTGTTTTATCAAGGGTCTGCAGCTTTCCTCCAAACTTATGTTCAGAGAACAAATATGTTTGAACGTTAATGAAGACGTAGAAATGAAAGTTGGTTGATGAACTATTTGATGACAGGTTTGTGTATCATCATGTACTTATAACTTCAAAGTAATAGAATTATCAGACTGAATTTTCTCTCGGCACTGCTGGCCGTAGAGCAGGGAGGGTTCCTGTCTCATCCGAAAGACAGGGACGGCCAACCGTAGAGTGGCGCTGCGGGAATCGAACCCAAAACCCACACGCTATCCACTCGGCCACGGAGGCTTGCATTAAATCTTATTACTGTAGATTCCTTATTTTTCGCGAATACTTAATTCCGTTAATTTGCCGTTTTCTATCAAATCGGGAGAACTTAAAATCGCGAGTTCTCAACGTCAAGGAGTTGCATTACGCTTTCTGAACCCGAAATCTAAGCCGATTAATCTATAATCTTAGATATACAATTCGTGAATTATCATTCCATTGAGGACAAAACTGCTAGATCAAATCTAGGCGAGGATTTAAAAACCGCGAGGGCGTCCATTCGCGAAATCACGCGAATATTAATGCTTTGCTTTTATTTAGAAAACTACAGTAAACTACATCTATGAATATATAGTCATATCTTGATGATAGGAATAAGCATTAATTTCCTCTAAAAATAATAACAAAACAAATCTACAAACTCAAATGATAATTACACATCAGTTGATGTTGTAATGTTTATTGTTATATAAATGAATACTAACAGTTAATACTTCGGAGACGCTAATAGTCACATATTCGATCACCTGTCGGAAGTAGCGTCAATTGCTTAAAGAAGAGTATAAACAAAGATCTACACATATCTCCTCTGTGAACATAAGTACACAACAGACTATCTTTTGATAAAGATCAGTGACAAACTGCATAATCACGTGACTCTGAAGCACCAAGTCACAAAACGAAACAAGTGAATAACACAGAAAGCAATATCTTACACAACGATTAGATAAGGAACACAATGAAAATAACACCTATTGATATCACAAAAAACTGCATGACGAGCCCGCATCTCGACATTCTGGATTACTAAAATATATACATATACCTACAATATATCTTATTTAGGTTATAACGTTGAAGCAGCATGTTGCTTCTTACCTAAGTGAAGCTCAAGAGTCTGTACTATGCTTAGTACGTATACAAATTTTATTCAATTACCATTTAGAAAAATTCGATTTCAAGTAATTGTTTTTTAAACGTATGAATAAGTAATACATTGAATAGTGGTACCTCACAGGTGTTTAGAATTAAGTAAATCTCAATGATCTGCACTACCTTTGAGACTTATTGGATAGATTATTGAAAACGCGAATTTGAACATCATTTAAAGGCTCTGTATATACAAATCTTTCAAAGATAAAATTTTGTAGATGAATTTCAGCGTGAAATTTATTCACACAAGGAAATATATATCACGCTTTAATATAATGGCAAAGATCCTCTCATTTTCAAACTAAGATATTGACGATGCTGTTGCAAAACGCACTCTATTTCTTTAAAAAGTATAATGAATAAATACAATGAAACTGGTCATAAAAATAGATGTTACTATATATTTCTAGAAATGTATTGTGAATATCTCTACCAAAGCGGGAAAAGCTGAACTGGTAATTAATTTCTGTCTTTTTCAATACTACTCATTTTAATATTACGTGTACAAGTATTGTTGAACTTTTTGTGAAATACCGCTGGTACGATCCCGTTGGGTTTGATTGATCTTGAAAGTCAAAATATCAGTACAAATAATAAGACATTTTGTTCAAAACAGAAATAGATAAATATTATAGACAAATTTACTCCATCGTATCAGAAATACTATATATATATACTTCTAGGAAGGTTATTCTTTTGTCTTAACACCCGGAACATATTACTTTTGTAACAAATTAAAAAACAGCATTATTCAAATTTGAATCCCATTTTGCATGCCAAGGTTCTAGGACATTCCTTTTTCTTTTATTTTCAAAATATATTGAACCATGATATTGTAATATAAATATAATGTAGGAGGAATATAGAAAACAGCTGGTAAAATTCGGTGGCGACACACAAAATACTGATTAATGTCATTATATTCTCAAGGATGGCACGGTTGACATTGTTATATATGCAATCATTTTCGGAGTTTGAACCGGAGCTGAAATTCTGAATTTGATATAATGACATATATTTCTTATAACTGCACTCGGTTTACGAAACGTTTGTTATATAGCACTATTCCTTATCAATCTTCGTCTCAAATAAGAAAAAAAAAATGCTTGGAACTCTTGCGTTTGTTCAGTCCTCCGATGTTGTTTGTACGCCTGTGTGTTATATCTCAATGACTTCTGACTAGATACACTGGCGATTTACTCGTTACATATCTTATCACAGTTATTCTTTTCCAAGAACAGGAAGCTGGACTTACTGTTGACGTTGTTACGTATTGTCAGTTTGGGTGAACCATTCTTGTTATCTGCATATAAATGACGTCACAACCATTTTTTATGAAAAAAATACATCCATATACAGCGACGTTGGTGAAAATGGTTATTGCTATATGTGTTTTCTCTGATGATGTAAGTGGTTTATACAGTTAGCACCAATAATTCAAAAGTACCATTCCGCATTGTACTACGTCTGATGACGAATCCTGCAAAAACCTTCAAATGTTATCCCGTCTTACGTTGTTTTTAATTATTCTCTTTTACAATGCTATGTGCAAGAGCATGCTTGCCACTTTTGCGCCTTTACGAGTCTATGAAATGTAAAGTTTTTTTTTTCGAGCATCAGGAGAACGTAGTCAACGAAACCGTCGAATTTAGGTATTCCAACGCCATCTCGTGGCAAAATTTAAATTGTTCCTGAAAAATAAGATAAATAAATGTTTTTAAATTAATTTAATCTCAATAATATGCTTCCAGTCGAATATTGTCATTGTTACGCAACTTAACTTGCGAACTCTCTACAAGATTATTCTCTTTAGGTCACTTTGGAATACAATTGGCGAGAATTGTTTCGTGTTCATGTTTGATTCATTGTAAAGTGTCGTAAAGTTGCTAACATTAAACGGTATTCAAGTTCTAATATTCAAATATATGCTCCGCTATTATCAATTAAGTTTCAATCTATCTGCCTGCTGAAACCCAAGACCATTACTTTCAAAGGAAACGCTCATCACGAATTTTAAAGTAATTCAATCAATTTTGGATTAAATATTTCTCGAATGAATGCATAAGTGAAGGTACAGTTACATTGGAGTGCCAAATTAGGATTATATTACACAAGCGTTAAATAATAAAAGCATAATGTCATTATAAATTACTGTCTGCCGACAGTCCGAAGTGTCAAATTACAGTTTAGCCTATTATACAGAAATTGAAAATGTATCAGTAAATTGAAATGGATGAAAACAATACCAAACTGAGCTGATATAGCACACAGCAGTACACGTGACTACCCTACTAATGCATGAAACTGACATGAATCTGTGTAATATTAAATTCCAATTGAAACAGGAGTTTTCGAATACGGAAAAAATCAGCGATTTATCGTCAATAATCTAAAATTAAATCAAAGAAATACCAGGGGAAAACAAATTGTCTATATCTTATGTGATACGGTAGGTGAGAAATAATAACCGTCCCGACATGTGGAACAGTTACAAAATCAAGAAGATATTGGACCCAATGTCCGAAAGAAGATAACGTCACTTATAAGCATGCTGTTTTCTTCGTAAACACAGGATGGACATTGTTTTTCTTGTAGATATTTTAATGTTTTATTGATGAAGTATCTTACTTTTGTTGTTCGAGATTTTCATGTTCTATTGATAAAAATACCTTTCTTTTGTTGTTATTTTATGCCGATTGCTTTTAACGTCTAAAGCAAGAATAATTAACTTATATGGAGATGTCAGAGAATGCCAATGAAGACTTTTGGTCTGTTGTTGGCACATTGGTCCATTGAACATTTCTTTAACATGCCAACACCTACAGTGACACGAGACCGTAGTTTCTACTGTCTCAACCGAATGAAACAGAAAACCGGCCGCCTACGAGGAACAGGCTCGAGTCCAGGACCTTAAGAACTGAAGACGACACTCCCGTAAGTGCCTTAATATGGATTTGGTATTGATATAGGTTTCATTGTTACAACATTCAAAGACACCACTTATGTAAACTAACAAGTGGATATTGTGTTTCATTTGCCCTGTAGTTTTAAATCGTTCATTATTCCCTAGAAACTATCATATTCCTTTTATTTCTTGGTCGGTCGATGAACAATACATGCTTTAGATAAGTATCGAATCAGAAATGTAAATAAGCAGGAGTTGGAAAAGTTCTTAGCTGTAACTAAGTAAATAAATTTTAAAGTAAGATTGCTATTTTGATACTTTTTTCAGATAAACTAAATACTAACCATATTATCAATTAGTTGAGATCGGTTCAGCCTCATTTGTTTTATTGCTTGAAAAACATCAACTTCCTTGTCGGTTTTAATCCGCTCCATAATACAGTAGGATGAAACAAATAGTCCGCTGCGGTGTGAACCGTCCCTGGAAAATATTATTCATCATTTAAATCTATAGTTTTTGTTTCAATCATTTGTTGTTGAACACCTCCAAAAATATAAAAATTAATTCTACTTAATAAGTAAGCGGGTTTTATTGCAAAATAACAAATTGATATCTTAAATATGCTACATGTACTATATCTGTATGTATCAGAGCCACTTATCCTTAAATACACTAATAATCATTCGGTATGATGCTCTTTTAATGAAAACAAATGACTCTCATGAAAAGGTCTATAAGAGGATTTAAAAAAAAAACCTAAAATCAATCACATGTATGAAATGACGTATCATTGTTTTAAGTAATAGATACTTGTAGTGCATGGTTTAGCAAATATCTATTTCTCTAAAATAAAATCATCATAATCATATGTTGGTAAACACAAAAAAAATTATGTAATATATATATATATATCATTCGTGTGTTAAGATGACCATAAAGAGCACAATTATTACCAGATTAAATTATGTTGGTAGAAATCTATGCCC
The DNA here is from genome assembly GCA_016161895.1 of Pinna nobilis. Taxonomy (NCBI): domain Eukaryota; kingdom Metazoa; phylum Mollusca; class Bivalvia; order Pterioida; family Pinnidae; genus Pinna; species Pinna nobilis. The sequence goes on along the minus strand of JACSZP010040541.1, from coordinate 2,885 downwards.
TGTTAACAACCGAAAATATAACACGTTAATATGTTATAGAGAGAATGATACGATCCAAAGAGTCAAGTATTGCTGTGTTTATCAAAAACTCAATGCTTGTTCTGAAAACAGAATTTGTCAGTATTTTAAAAACTGTTTTCAAAAAGGGTCTGTGCAACTTCATTCTTCCTCTACAACCCAAAATCATTTACCAACAAACTGTATTTTTTAACATTCTCACTTAACCTTTCCCAGCATCAGAAAAATAGCTTGTTTGTCTTTTATCTGTACGATTGGGGAGGGGCAAAGCTTCAACTTGACACCTTATCAATAACTCGTTTCAATGTAAATGTGATGTAAATTATTCGAAAATATTCAAAATTAAGTTTAGAATTATTGAGGGTAAATTTTTATAGTATTTTGTAAGTTAGAAACCTTGTTAGGTAATTGTGCCTGCCTAATGCTAAAAGTAAGGTAACAGATTACGATGTACCTAATAACTGTTTCAATTCAAATAACAATGTATGATAGCGATAAAGAAATACGCTTACATGCAGTGAACTGTGACGGGTCTGTTGCCACTTTGTTTCTGCCACTTATCGACATTTTCTAATAACTCTAACATGGCGGCTTTAGAACTTGGCACATTACTGGCTTCCTGCCACCTATGGAAATGGAACTGCCGGACCACTCTGGGAACTTCCTGAGGCTGAATAAGATAATACTCTTTTATTTCAAAGACATAAATACTGGATGAATCATATTGAGAAAACAATATTTGTTTGTTTGTTGTTGTTTTTTTTACTAATACTGACTACTAGAAAACTACGTATATATGCATGTAACATTGAATATGCATTTAAAATCATATTACGCAAAATTAAAATATTGTTAACGATTACGACTAAGACATTTTCCCGGATTTGAAATATAGTGACACGGCGGGTGCCGCGCGCGGAGTAGGAGTTGCTTACCCTTCCGGAGCACCTGAACTCACCCCTGGTTTATGGTGGGGGTTCGTGTTACTTATTATTCGTGTCTTGTTGTGTTGATAGCTGTTTGTGTTGTCTCTTTTTTATTTGGCCATGATTTCGTCTGATTTGGATTTTTGATTTATTGATCCCCCCTTGGTATCTTCTACAGTCAACTTTTTTTTAAGGGTGTCCAAATAGCGAAGTGGATAACGTACTCGCTTCTCACCAAAGCGACCCGAGTTGGATCTTTGGATTTGACAGGGGTGGGTTATGTGAGATGGTATGACGGTTACCAAGTCGGACACGACTATTTTCTCCTGGTGCGAACCCCTGCACACCCACATAGGGGTCTACGAGAGACATTGACATAGGGTAATATATAATTTGTTGATAATCGCTGTAAAATAGATTAAGTTTGAAATGAATTAGTTCAGAGTTGATAATTCTAACGACTTACATTTAGGGTGTTTGTTATTGTAAAGTCCCTAACTGTGACACTAGGATCCGACTTTATCTCTGCTGTGGTTTCCACAATGAAAGGACCGTATTTTTCACCACATGTTTCCAACGTCCAATACTGCTCACAAGTCTGAAGAAAATATGATTGATTTAATTGTGAGTCTTTTATCCTCATTTATTTCTGAATATATATATCCAGAACTTTTAAAGTTAAGTAACGAAAGAAATATGATCAGCACAGAAATTCTGAAAAATATAAACTTTATCATTTTACATTAAATCGGCGGGAGAAACACCAGGGTTATCTTTCTTAGTAGTATTTGAACATAATGAATGCAACACGAGTTATTCCCCTTACCTCATCGACTTTATCAATCTCATTGAGCATTACGATGCAGTATGAATTGTGGTCATATATTAATCGCCAGAAATCCACCAAAGTGTTTGGTAACGGCATCTGAGTGACAATGAAGGCATCCTTCCTTCTATATCCCTAAGAAAAGATTTTTTTTTAAAAAAATATTTTTATTCAATTATTTTATGAGCCCATATAACATGACGTTTGCTTTCCCAGCATTGAAGCAAACTAAAACATGAATTAACTATAACTGAATGTATGTGTTCGAGTTGGTGTTGTGTTTTGAAAGATACTATACTGTACCAGAGGGTATACATATGTTATGTTTCCGGTGTTGTTGTTTTTTTGGTGTTTGTGTCCTAAAATTTAAATCATTCACAGAACACCAAATTGTAATAGCAATACAGGAACTTTCCCCAAGCATGTTTATTTTATTGAAGTTAGCTAAAATAACATATAATTTATGATGAGCATGTGCATGTGCAAGTTACTATACTTAACACGAACAGGTTCTAGAGGTAGGAAATTTGATATGTGAAGTTTGGGTTGATAGACTTTATAACTGAAGTGTAGGTTCAATTTATACCTAAAGATAATTTTTTTAATCAAAGATTTTTAGACTTACGGTTAAAATTCAAATAATATATCTATGACATAACTAAGCAAAACATTTTTGGTTAATAAGCGGAAAGTATTTAAATGTGTGTATGCAATTGGGTTTCCCATCTGAATGTGTAAAAAAAGAGTCTTTAAGAAAGCTAAGAAGCTGATATGCATATTTTCTGTTGTGGAGATTCAAATTTATCGTAATTGTGTTCTGAACACCTGATATAATCCAAAATGCTCTTTTTCCCAAAGATACACTGAATGGAAAGACAAATCGAAATTCAGCTTAAACGCGTGTGTTCCATATTACATTCATTACATCCATGAAATACCTACATTCAATAGCACAGCATTGATATAATTGTTACTGTCCTCCACTGGGGTCATTAAGTAAGGTCTACAACGATTGGCTGAAAAATAATGAGAGAAACGGTTACTTGTCTGGAAATATACGTAAAACATTATATCAAGTCGGCATGTATCAAAAACCAAAGCGAAACACGTCGTAT
>JACSZP010040531.1:0-14081 GCA_016161895.1 Pinna nobilis | reverse complement strand
ATTTTGGGGTTCAAAGGTCAAAGGTCAAGGTCACACACATAAGTCCCGTTCCTCGAAAATGCTGCCACGGGGGGTATAAGTCCCGTTAGGACAATTCTAGTTTTATTATCTGATTCTTTTTTATTGTTTCTTGCAGAAATGATCATGTCAAGTTTTTCTGCCTCCAAGTCATTGAAAACTATTTGAAAACAAGGTATGTTGGTCAATACTTTTCTTGTTTTAATGATTCTTTGCATATTCCCACCCCATTATTTCCACTTTACTTTCCATTTATATAAACAAAATCGACTACAGTTCCCTATGCTTTTGATGAGGTCCATAGACTTAACTCTTGTTGAGGGAATTCCTCAAATTTGTTGTGACATGATGATGTACAGTCCAGCCTCATAAATCTGGATGCTATTAATATGGATTCTTCATTTTCTGAACAAAGTTTCGAGGGAACAAATTTTTCAAATTGCATGAGCCATTATGATAGGTATGTTTCAATCCGGACGCTTCATTTATCTGGAAAATTTGCTTGGGAACAAAAGGTGTCCAGATTAATGAGGTTAATCTGTATACTGAACTCTGGGCTTCGACCCTAGTTCCCAAATTCCCTTGGCAATTTGACTTTCATATCAACTGCATTGACTCTTAATGAAGTTTTTGCAAGAATCAGTTAATACATGAATATGTACTGTTATTAAGTGGCATAAACTTGTAATCACATAGGCCATGAATCTTCTACATTTCTATTTACTTTCAGGTATAGGGAAGCATCTGTTGGGGATCAACAAAATGTCCGCTCGCTCATAAACAGTTGTGTTCAGATTCTGGTAAGATTTTCACCATTGATCACAAATAATTTATTTCTTTACATGAACAAGTTTGATAGTCCTGTTACAATATATAGGAACTTAGTAGGGCAAAAGGAAAATCTAACATATCCAGGATTCACCCAATATTCCTTTCTGGAAATTTGTCTGGTTCATCCCAGTCATGACAAATCTTAACCCTTAAACCACTCCAGACAATGATAGATGGATCCGACACAACAGAAGTTACATGGCAGTGTAGTCCAGTAGGGAAGACAAATAAATACTTGTTCCAAGAACCCTCACTGCTCGATGACCATAAGTGCTGAGCACAGGCCAGATTTATAGCCCTTTACTGGCACATGTTAATGTCTCCATTTAAGTGAAAGATTCTTAATTTGGGCACTCAACAAGATCACAACAACAGCAATAAAAAGACAAATGAATATAGTTTTGCTTGATTTATTCTACAGCAGACTTTGTGGAATTCAGAAATCACCCCATCTGTTTGTTTCTTTATAAAAATTGTGATTTGAACAAAACTTTAGACATACGATGTCATCATTATGGGTATGTGTGACAAGAGAGCGAAATGCATAAGCAAAGAGAGGGACATTTCCCCCCTCCTTTTGTGAAACAGTTTTAAATAGAGACAAAACTACATGTTTATCTCAATATCTAGGAATATTATAGGAAATGTGAAAATATAGCAACATTTTATGATCAAGCCTAAAATTAATTTCTATTCTGTAATTTTCTATTGCAGGGTAATAGTTCTAGTCAAGATAAATCTTTTCTCCGCAATAAAGTTGCCCAGATTACAGCACTAGCATTCGTCCAGGACTACCCACTAAGATGGCCATCTTTCTTTACCGACTTGATAGGAGTATTGTCACCAGACCCTAAATCAGTGGACATCTATCTGCGTGTTCTGCTGGCTATCGACAGTGAAGTGGTAGACAGAGAAATTGTCCATACCGCAGAGGTAGGCAGTGTATAAAACAGGATCTATTTCGGTCCTAAAACTGCATACATGTGGGGCCGGCATGGCCTAGTGGTTAGTGTTTTTTACTTCTGATCGAGAGGTCCGGAGTTCGAGTCAAAGCCACACTGGCTGTAGCTGTCTCTCAGATGAGACAGGAAAAACTAAGGTCCCATTTCACTATAGGTGTTGGCATGTTAAAGAACCCTCCCTGCTATATTGCTATAAGTGCCAAGCATATGCAAAATTTGTCGCCCTTCACCGGCACGTCTCCCTATAAGTGAAAGATTCTTGAGTGGGACGTTAAACAACAATTCAACCAACCAACCATACATACATGTAGTTCCCGACTTTTATACATATGTCGGGTTATTAATGATTTCAGTGGAATTTGTAGAAAGTTTAGTTGAATCTTCATATTCTAGATATGAACTTCGGTTTTTAGTATGAAATATAAATGTAACACTATTCTTTCTTTTGCTGTTACAGGAATTCCAAAGAAACACACAGATCAAAGATAGTATGAGAGATCAAACAGTTACTCAGCTGACAAACACATGGTACCATATCATGGTAGGTCTTATTATCTTCTGTTGCCTGTTGTTTTTTTTTTAAGTCATAGTCATACAATATTTCAGCAATATAGTGGCAAATAGTGGCTGTGGATTAGAGTGCTTGTCTGTAGACTGTAGGTCTAGTGTTCAATTCTTGATAAGGTGGCTGGCTGTTCCTGTCCTTTGGCAATCAATAACGTATCTCCATATGAAAACAGCAAACAAACAGTTTTATTGGTTAAGAAGAAACTCCAAGGAAATGCTACTAATTTTCATGTCCTTTCCCTGGCAGATTTTCTCAGAGCAAAAGAATTGAGATAAAATGAGCCAGACAATTTAAAGCTCAATGCTGCTACTGCGCAATTTTATATAGAGTATGAAGAACTGTGGCAAATAAGATTGTCTTGTCTTGGTCCTGTATCTCTGGTAGATTTTTGTTGTCTTGCCAACACTGACTTTGCTCAGTAAGGAGTGGGGAGGTGCGGAAGTTATTACCACATCTAAGCCTGCCAAATCTAAGTGAGGTTGAAAAGGGCTTGAAGAGTGGTAAACAGTCTGACTTTTGATGGATTTTAGTGGTTAGATTATGGTTGTGGTCTTCTAAACGAGGTGGTTTTTAGGTGAGGTTCCATTATATATATTCTCTAGTTTAACACAAATTCCATGATACATTTTAAAGTAAATTTGTGATTTTTTTCTTTCATAGCATGTATTCTTTTTCTGACAGTTCCCGAGAGGAAAAGTTAGAATGAAATAGTGGTCAATTGATGAAATCCATTTTATTTTCAGCGACCCTGAGTTTACTTGGTTCTGTGATTTCATTGTTCCACATGACTTCTTTGCATAAACAGATATTTTGTTCCTTTACAGACCCAGTATCAGGCATCAGATCCGGAGGTTACATGTATGTGTATGGATGTTATCGGCAAATATGTTTCATGGATTGATATTAACTTAATTGCAAATGACAAATTTGTCTCTGTTTTACTAAAGTTTATGACCTTGCCTCTGTTACGGGAGAGTGCATGTGACTGTATTAGTGACATTCTAAATAAAGGAATGGATCCAGTGGCCAAAACCAAGCTTGTCCAATCATTTGCCACTGTTTTGGAAAGTACTGGAGTATTCTCACCACCAGAGGTCAGTATAAGTTACCATTTTAATTCAAATTACTGCGGGAAGTCAGTTGTATTTGCATATTCATTAGGAATGCGAGATTGTCTTGTGAAATTTATTAGTCATTGACAAATTTTACGTGTGAGTCTGGTTGGTTACACCTTATGTTTAAGAGGTGGCAGGGTATGCTACACTGATTTCATTTTGTTTATGTGTTGACAGAATTATTCAGAAACGGTATTATTTGTATAGCCTTCAGAAAGCTTTTTTGTCATCTGACAACTCTTTAGAGTTAGTTTTTGTATTTTTGGAAAATATATTTTTTTAAAAAATGTTTTTGTTCTCTTCAAATCAGGATGAGGAAGGAGATTACCTGGCCAAACTCTCTAAGCTTGTCAATGTTATTGGTGTTAATCTGATCATCAGCTGGCAAAAGTGAGTATAGACTTGTGGCTGACAAAATTGTGGTTAAAAAATGTATGTTCTTTTGTCAGACAAAAAGTGAGTGGACACTTCCATCTGACAGATGTATGCTCTTGTAATTAGGTCTAATGTAATCTTAACATTAATTGTTGCTGACAAAAGTGAGTATGTACATTATCATACAAGTTTGTGTTACCTCATAATTATATAATGCCTTCAGAAGTGAATGTGTTAAGATATGCAGACATGATCTTGTGTTTTACTGGTGTGACCTAGTGGTTAGCGTTTTCATCTTTGAATCAAGAGGTCCGGAGTTTGAGCCCAGAGCCATGCTACAGTAGGCTGTCCCTGTCATTCGGATGAGAGTAAACCAAGGTCCTGTGTCATAGTAGGTGTCGGCACGTTAAAGAACCCTCCCTGCTCAACAGCTATAAGTGCCAAAAATAGACAAAATTGGTCAACCTTCACCAGCACACAATGATGTCTGCAAGCGAAAAATTTTTGTGTGGGATGTTAAACACAATATAGCAACAACCAATAAGTTGTTATTCAGTAGACCTTAGGAGATCATGGGCTTATCATGAATAATATAATTTCCTAGTGAGTAAATTTCTTAAGTGAGCAAACTAAACTTCACTTCTAAGTAAAATAGGTGAACTACACTATACTTTTACAAAAGTTATGTTTTTATTTACTTCTGATGATGGTTTGTTTCTACAGGCTACAGAAGCTAGAGGATCAGGAGAATGTTATGATAACACTGGAGGCTTTAGAGACCAAAATTCCCTTGATGTTCCTCTTCCTTGGTGATGAAGATGATGATGTGTCAGGGGCCGTATCACAATTCACACAGGAATATATAGGTGTCCTGAAGCAAATCAAACCTCTAGGTCAGAAGCAGAGGGAAAATATCGAGGTACAATATTACATCTTAAATTGCACACATACAGGGATATATAGCTGTGTATATTGACAAGTCATTGCATGTAAACCCACTGTTCAGTATTTTTGTCAATCAAGCATTGTGTATCTTCAGTTTTGTGCATACTCTAACACTACTGATCGTAAATCAATGCAAAAATAAAATGAAGTACTTGGCATCGTTGGAGGGTGCTGACTCACCAGTGCTGCTCCTGGTATTTATAAGCTTCTACAATAAAATCTACTTAAGCAGCCATCTGTTTATTAAGGCCATTTGGTCATAAAGACTTTTTGTTGTCTCAGCTGTAACATTGGTGTGCAGATCTGTCTATTTTGTGACTGCCTCCCAATAAGGACTGGAGTATTTTTTACACTTACCCTTTCACCACTATAGACCATATTAGAATGGCCCAAGACAATAGAAAAGAGCTTACTACTTTGTTATTTAGGGGTGACAGTGTTAAGTAGGTTCTTTACATGCAAGTTTCACTGTATTTAGTATTATCTTACTGTGTTTACTTATTTGAATGTAAAAGCATGGTCAAAAGTGAAATGATGAGCACACCAGTAGTTCAAACTCTCTTTCTGATAAATGTAATTGTAGAGGGTTTGATATTAAGCAGGAATTGAATATATTTGTTGAAAATTAAAGTCATTACAAAATACATGAGAATAGTACTCTTTGGCTTTGTTAGGTTCTCTCTCTTTCCTAATAAATGTCACATTTAGAAAAAAATCTCTTCTACAAAAATGATTGTTTGATATGTTAAGCTAATTTACTAGCCAATGGATTTTGCTATTCAATTTAATTATTTTGCAGGGATTGTTATATACTGTGATAAAAAAGATGAAATATGATGATTCCTACAACTTTGAACACGAGGTAAGAGAATTTGTGATTTACAAGTACTTTTTCAAATGAATTCTGTACTGAAACACTCTATCCAGTGTTTTCCCTTTGTTTTATTTGAACAGGCTTGAAAATGAATTGAACAGGCCAAGAACAGGTGTCTTGGGGGTTTCTCCCCTCTAAAAGATGTTCAAAACTTAGATTTGAGCCGGCCAGAAAATAGCTTGAAACGGTCAATTTGGCCGGCAGCAGGTTCTTAGGGAAAACACTGCTCTATCTAAAGAAAAGTATTCATATTGTTATAAATGATTTTATTTATGTTTTTAAACCCCTAAGTCTGATAGGGAGTTGTTCTTGGTCTTGTAGTATTAGCCTTGTAGAAAAGTGCCTGACCCAAAGATTGGAGCCCAAATGTTCTTCTATAGATTAAATTTTACCTAGCTTTAGATATAACTGACCCTTGTAGTAATATAGAAATGAAGCTTTGAGTAATCAAGCCTTGGAGCTTGGTTAAATTTCTTAGATTTATAAAATGGTTTAACCATAACACTTAAATAATTTCCTGTATAAAGCTAAGAAAGTTTAAAATTGTGAGATCATTTTTCAGATTAATTTTATTTTAGTTTGCCTGTCATTTTTGTTCTTCATTTCTTTATCCAAAGGGAGAAGAGGAGGCCATGTTCCAGGAATACAGAAAACAACTGAAAACGATATTCAACAATTTAGCTTCACTGGTGAGTAAAATAATATCAGGTCAGACAGGGCTTCTGTGGCCAAATGATTAGGGTATTACCATATAAACCCTTTTGTCTCTCACCTCTAACCAGAACAGGTTTGAGCCTCGCTGGAACTTCAGCTATTATGTGAGAAAGTTAGCCAGATTACTTACAGAAAGCCAGTGGTCCCTGTGAGGGTATGTTTGTGAGGTTTTCATTTCTACCAATATAAGAACTGGCCACCACCATACGACTGAAAGATTAATGTTACAGGAAGCAAAACAAACAAAACATCTTAGATCAGGCTCTAATATCACAGTGTTTTGTAGCTTTCCAATGTCTACATTTATCATAACAGAAATATCGCATATAGTTAGTGTCGTTTAAACATTTCATCATCAGTTTCTTGTTGCCATGGTGACTGACTAGTTGACTGCATCATAAGTCTCTCTATATTTGTACTTATTTTTTCAGGACAATGAATTAGTTGTACTGACAGTCCACAACCTGATCACCCAGACCCTTCCACAATGGGACACAATGAAAGTCTGTGATATTGAAATAGCCATTACACTGCTGTACATGTTAGGGGAAGCTATACCAGTAAGTTACCTCTTTATTATTTCTCTGCTGTAACAGAAGTGGGGTATGTGTTCATCCATAACTTTTGTCAAAGGCATTTTAATTTTCATCGAAGATAGCCATTTGAAATGTGGCCCGTTTATTTGTTATTACTTTCTATGCATCCCAATTAGCCATTTTTGTGTATGTTTGGGTATTTGCTCCTTTTTATGTATTTAACTTTTGTAACATTTAGTTACTTTTGTAGTTGTTATTTTAACGGAGCACTCAAGAATCGATCTTTTATAGAAAAATCACTGTATCTTGTGAGCAGTGAGGATTCCTTTACATGCTAACACTTACTGTGACATGGGACCTCACTTTATACTGTCTTCTTTGAAGGACAGTAAAACCCATGTGACTTGTTTATGATCAATACCAAGACCTCATGATCAGAAGTTTTACAGGCTCTATAGACATAGAGCCAGAATGGCTCTCAGTTTTGTAGCCTAAACGAAAATTATCTTGATGAATAAACAGGCAGATGGTTGTATTTCAAGTTGCGGCGTCTCATGCCTTCTATGAATAAGAGTTTGAACTACCTTAAAAAATAAAACCTTGGAGAAGAAATCTTAATATATGAATCTCCATACTTCTATATAGAAAGACCACTCATGTCTGTTTCCTTGGGTGACCTTTTTAGACAAGTTTGACTTTATTTGTAAATTCCGGGCATATTAAGTAATTAACATAGCTAATTTTGCACAACTTTTGTTGGCACAGTCTTATTGGACTCACTAGTAACACTATAATGAATTATTGTTGCTTATGAAGAGAAGATTAATTGATGAATTATGCACCACCTCAGACTCCACTTTTCACGCACTGTTTTCTCCTTTCCAGGAAACTGACAAGCCTTTTCTTTTTCAGGCTTCTCACGGTCAACATTTCACCGGTGAACTGAGCAAGGCCACAGCTCTACAGAACATGATGAGACTTGTGAGTATTATCAGTGTTGTGATCTGAATAGCTGGCTCAATAAAGCCGAGGGATTTTAACAAGTAGTCACCTCACCATCTGACTGTCATAATGTAGTGTTCCAGATGTTGTAGTTTTCCAGGTTGCTTGTCAGTTATTACTGACCTAAATGTGTGGCCTTGTACAAGTAATCATTTGGATATGCATAATACTAGTAATTGTAAACCATAATCCCCAAATATTCAAGTAACTTTTAGCCACCTTTCTTACTGGCAAGCCAATTGGGATTTTTAGTTTCCTCTGATTTTAATTGATGTAATAAATATTGTTTTCCAGACATATTTTCAGCTGATATTGCAGATATAGATTTAGCTTAAATTTCATTTCTGTTGACATACTTCCAGCAGTGTAATACTTGCCCTGTCTGTTACCAGTGTTGCAATACTATTTGTTTGTACTATTTTTATGACATGGTTTATTTACAATATATGCAATTTATGTTTATTATTTAGGATGATGCACCAATAAAACTTTTCATTGTTAGTTCTCATACCTTAGTTCATGAAATCACAATAATGTATCTAAAATGTCACAAAAAGTTGCAGCAGAAAATTCAGACCCAGGATAAGGACTGCTATATGGAACTGTAGACTCATATGTAATGATCACACACTTATCCTTCCTAGTTTCTAAGGTCAGATATTTTCCCTCAGTGCTCCTTAATTGTATAATTATACATAAGTAAGAGGCCACACAATTATTACGCTTTTATTTTTTTCAGCTTATCACCAGTAGAGTCAGCTGCCAGGGTCACATGATTGTAGTGCTACAATTCTTTGAGACAGTTGTACGATATGAGAAGTTCTTCTTGTGTGAGCCCCACCACATTCCAGATGTCTTGGTAGGCAAAGTAGTAATTCCATAGTTTGTTATGTAGTATTTACAATTCAGTTTTCATGAAATAAGTCGAAGAATAAATGAATTGAATGTCATTACTGTTCAAAACAGGTTTTTTTTGTACAACAAATCTCTATCACTAAAGAATATTTGGACTTGCAAATTTGAAAAAAGGGAATCAATTTATGATATCAATACTTGATCACTTACCGTACTAGATCTATATTTATACATTGTAGATGGCCTTCACTGATGAGCGAGGCTTCAGGCACTCATCTCCACAAGTCAGAAGTCGATCTTCGTACCTGTTCTCACGAATCGTCAAAAGCTTGAGGTAAGATTGTACCTTTTATTATATCACAATTATACCAATGCTAACAAATTTCCTTGTCTGTGCTTTTTAATGCTGTTTAGATTTAATACTGTAATATAACACCGAAAGAAGGGATAACATCATGATTAGAATGAAATCCATGTTTCAAAAATTATTTGATTGGTTTAGATATTCAATAAGTGAGTTTCGAGTTCATCAAGAATATTATATTTGCTTCATAATGAGAAAAGATGTGCAAGAAAGTTTTCAAACTTTTTCACAATAACATTTCTGGTTTTGGAAAATTGACCATTGAAATATTTACCTGTACGTAAAAATTACAAGTATTGAAATTCAATGCCTGATAGATGTTGTACAGGAGACTAAACTAGTGAAAAATCTTTTTTTTTTAATTGTTTTCATGTGAAACTTAATTTCAAAGACATCAAAAGAAAAGCGTGGTTCAATCTCATTGCAACATACACATATTGTAACTGCATTTGTGGAACAAATTTCTTTCTCTAGTTACTGACTGTAAATGATGTTCTGGATGAACTATTAACTCAGCTATTGGTCATATTTATGATTCAGTGGATTTTTTCAAGATTTCATATGCTAATGAACTTTTTTGCTTCATTGGTTTTGATTCTTTGATTTACAGATATTAGTGTCCAAACTGCACAAACGAAATGTATACATGTACATGTATTTACAAATATATGCATTTCATTATTGGGTCAAAGTTACATTACATACTGAACTTTCTTTCAATATAGTAAAAAGTCAGGGGGATAGTTTTCCAATTGTGGATGAGACTGTAAAAACCTCGGTACTATGTCACGATAAAGATCCAACACTGAGCAGGATCAAGCTCCTAGCATAGGATTAAATACAAATTTTCATTGGCTAAATCTTGCCTAGTTAAGACTAAAATAATGTAAAGATTGTCATAAAACACAGGTTCACTAATATTAACAACTTCTTACTTCTGTACAGGGGACAGATGACGTCTTACCTGGAGGACGTCCTACAGAGGATCCAGGACTTGTTAGTGCTCAACACACCAGATAATGGCTATCAACATCTGTTGTCTAATGAGGATCAGTTGTTTGTCTACGAGACTGCTGGGAGCTTAATTGTCTCCAGTAACCTTCCAGTAGAGGTCAGTATTATTGTAAATGCAAAAATGTTCACAGAACCTTACTTTGGCGAATTAGTAGTTGGGCAATTATTTGCGATACTATAATTTCATGCATGTTTATCTTAAATGAATAATTTATGTTGCATTTTTCTTGGCAATGTCAAATCAGTATATAAAGCTAGATCTTAATTTTTGCAAGTAAGTTCTCTAGCGTGAATGTGTGAACATAAAATTGTTGCCAAAAAAACCTGAAATTACAGGAATCAGATATACTAAATGCCACTCTGAAATGATACTACTGGCATGGTGTATTGATGATGGCTAAATCTCATTGTAAAAATATATTTCATGTTGAATTAGTATATTCTGCATATGTCCGAATTATTCATGTAGGAAAGTTTGTGCAAATTTTATAACTGGTATTTTCTTTTAATTGTTGTTTAAAAATCTTATGCAGAAATTTTGCCTCAGCATAACAGGAGAAGTTTTCACAAAATAAATCTTGTTTATCTTCTTTTTTGGGTTGATCATTTTTTAGGGTTTTTTTTTCAGAGAAAACAAATACTGATGAAAGAACTATTGTCACCAATTGCTACAAAGTTTGAGGGTTTGCTAAGTAAACTGCAGTCTGAGACGGATGAAAAAAGACAAACGGCATATGCTCAGAGCATCAATTCTGCTACTTCTCTTGCCAGGTATTGTATTCAGTATTTTTATAACCCCCCCCCCCCACAAACAAAGTACAGATCTTGAACTTTGGCTCTACAGTAGTTGTTTAGTTAAGAGGCTCTTAAAAGCAGCATCTGTTGAGAAACATTTCCCCAGGGGGTATTTCGTCCTATTAGGACAGCACTTGTGCACATTATGAGGTTCTTTATTTGAGTCAACTTGATGCAGGTGGCTTGCTTTTCATGTCCCTTGGATTTGACAGTTAAAATCGAGATCACGGTATAGATGTTGGTACATTAAAGTACCCCTGTAGCTCAATATCTGTAAGTGCTGTTTTAGGGCCAAAATTATAGCCCTTCACTGGCATTTGATGATATCTGCATATAAGTGAAAATTAAAATTGAATCTTTGCATCTATGACTGATTAACATTTTTCATTTCCATCTCAAACAGCCGTGTCAGCAAGGGATTTTCGAGCCAACAGACAATGAAATCATGTGGTTGTGTCGATACTTTTACGGACTTGCTCAAAATTTTCTTACAAGCTGTGAATGTTCCGTGCCACCGACAGCTGATTCAGACAGGAGTACGACAATATTTACATCGCATGGTTGTGTGTCTGGAAAAAGAAATACTCCCTTTTGTACCAGTTGTTTTAGAAAATCTTCTGAAGCAGCCAGATGCAAAAGAACTCCACGATTTCCTACCTCTAATGAACCAGTTGATCATGAAGTTTAAGGTTTGTAATTTCCTGCTTCAGTTCTCCATTAACAGTTATCAGTAAATATCATTCACAACTTTGATTATTACACTGCCAAGCAATGAAATTATGAGAGTTGTGTGTTTTTAGTAATTCTTTAATGTTAAAAGTTTACTAGAGGGTTTAAGTACTTTTACTTATGAATGTTAATTAAAAATTGAGTAAAAATCAAAGTTATTGAGGCGGTATTTGTATATGCTAGTTATCCTTTCAAGATAATCTGGCATAGGATTATTTTTAGAGCATTATGGAATTAATTCATGTAGCATGTGAAACACAATAATGTTAGTGAGGGACTAGTATCCCCAATGGAATGTAGCTCTACATAATTTTCCCACTGAAATCACATTTGTGTTGGAATATCATCTTCTACTATCACTGATCCTGCGCAAACACTATTGGGTATCACATGGTACAGGAATCAGTTCCATTATTCTGCTGCCATCAAATTTTCACTATTTTTATTACTCTGTCGATTCAGCAATATTAATCTACTACCACACCTTAAATGATGCAAATATTTCATAGACTGGATTTCATTGTATAGACATAACAAATGTATCATTTTTTCTCTCTTTCCATTTCAGAATCCCATAGTTCCATTTCTACAGGAAGTGTTTATGCCATTGGTCAGTACAATATTTCAAGTGTTAACTAGTCCCACAGATGACCTTGATCAGGTCACAGTAGTGGAGAAGAAAATGCTACAGAGAAGCTACTATCTCTTCCTGTCCACCATCCTAGCTAATGACTGTATAGATGTTCTCAAAAGTCAAGGTAAGTCCTCAGGTTCCTCAAAGGTGCAGTCATTTTATCATTATCTCATGTAAGGGCTACACTAAGGACTTGTGTGTTGAATCTATTTAAGTCTATATGATACCTTATGTTTTTGTTTGTTTTTGACTCTCTCCATAATCATCCAGTCATATGGTGGTAGCCACTTTTATTTGTGGAGGAGAGAACTTGGTTACTAATGTACCCAGGGAGAGACGATCGGCCTTCCGCAAGTAAATTGGCAAACTTTCTCATATATTAATTACTTAGGTTCCAGCAAGGCTTGAAGCCATGTTGACAAGAAATGACAGACTGAGTGTTTTAAAACACAGTATTCTATCTTTTGGCCTCAAAGGCCACAGTATGATATTCCTAATGTCTAAATATGAAACATAGCAAGTTTCTAAATTAATGTGTAATGTACAGTGCCTTATTAGATTTTCAGATTTATTTAGTCTTTACACTAGGTTTTGGCAGTAATTTATGAATTAAGTATATGATTTCATGTTCTTTATAGAGAATATATTTTTATTTACAGATATGAACAATTTACATAACTTGCTGATGACAGTAGTACAGGGTGCTGTAGAAATTACTGACCCTCAGGTAAGCATATACAATGTGTAACTTATTAGTGAGAGCCGTCATGAACCCATGGTCAGCATATTTACCTTTTAGTTTGTCCCTTTTCCTGTCCTTCAGATGAGACAGTAATTATGGAGCCCCCAAACCTCAATGGTCATGAGTGCCCAACATAGACCAAAATTTATAGCCCTTCACTAACATACAGTGACATCTCCATTTAAGTTAGTGAATCATCAATACAACAACACTAATTCTTTTAGCTCACCTAGAGCATATGTCTGTGTAAGATATTGGGATCACCTGATGTCTGTCAATGTCTGATCTCATCTGTCGTCATCAAAAATTTGTTTGAAAAAATAATTTTCTCGGACAAGGCTATACTATCCAAGCTATCATTGACTTGACAAATTTTTAGTTTGTTTTCATTTTTGTCACCCTAATTCTTCCTTAAAAGAACTGCAATTGTCTGAAATAGTTATATACCGAGATGGCCAATATTTTACTGTTACAGTGGAGTTGGTCTAAAACAAAGTCAAAGGGGATTGACTTTTGACTTCGTTATAGGCATCAGAATTTACTATATATATAGATAAAAAGTAATTCTTTCCAGGATTTTATTCCTCTTCGTTATAGCCCTGAATTCGCTTTAATTCGATTTGTTATAGACCGACCACTGTACTTGGTAGAGCTCTTAATTCTAAATTTATGAACAATGAAGGAACAAAATTGTATATCTTTCTTAATGCTATTTATTTTTATATTTCAGAGTCAGAAAATGTGTTACAACATTCTTAGAAAATTAACAGAAGCTTGGGGTAAGACCCTTCTCTCATTTTCTCCATTATCATTCTCACTTTCTTACCTCATGGATTAAGAAATATTTTCATGAAAAGGAGCAAAGTTTATAATATATTGAGTATGCTGTTGGCGCATGCTTTTATTCAACCATGTTTTTCATATTTCTATAAAGAAAAAAAAACTGCATCTTTACAAATCTGTCACTTGAAACAAACAAAATTTATCATCCATCATTATTTAAAGATA
>JACSZP010040503.1:0-10934 GCA_016161895.1 Pinna nobilis | reverse complement strand
AGGTGTTGGTATGTGAAAGAACCCTCCATACTCAAAGGTCATGAATACCATTTGAACAAACTTGAATCTACACTATCTATCGATGCTCCCATATCAATTTGACTAATTGTACACTTGCTGTTCTTGAGAAGAAGATTTTTAAAGATATTTTCCTATTTAAACCTATGTTAAACTTTAGGCCCCTATTGTGGCCCCATCTTGACCCCAGCAGCTACAATTTGAACAACCTTGAATCTATACCATATAATGATGTTCCCATATCAGACGGACGGACGACTGACAAAATGTGATCAGAAAAGCTCACTTGAACCTTCAGTTCAGGTGAGCTAAAAAGGCCTCCAAGAACAGAAGAGCTGTAATCTTGAACTCCCTTATTAGTTTCTGTTGGGTTGAAATATCTCTCAAATGTTTGATTTTGGTTGTCACAGTAGGTGTTGGTATGTGAAAGAACCCTCCATACTCAAAGGTCATGAATACCGAGCTTGGGCCAAATTTGTCACCCTTCACCAGCATACAGTGATGTCTCCATTTGAGTGAAAAATTCTTAAGTGGGATAAAAACAACAACACAACCAACCAACCAACATTTCAAAACAGGCCCAAAAGCATGCACTTCCCTCTATCGTGTTACTGTATTCAACAAGACAAATAACGAGAAGGTTTTCCTTATCAATCAGCTTACAATGTAGCTTCCGTCCTTACATTGCTATTTTGATTTCATGGTAACCACTGATCAAACAATAATTAACACAGTAGAGACTTCATTAATCCCTACACTTTTGTTTTCCAATAAATAGTCCGAATGAATAAAGCAAATGGATTACTGAAAAGTACAACTGTAAATACAATGGACAATTTGAAAATTCTGATCCCGAAAAATTTTGTCCAGAAGGTGAAGGCTCGACTTTACTTGGCCAAATATTAAGAATGTGAGATCAGATGATGGTTTCTGTAACACAATGGAAAAAATAACCAGGAGCAAGTACAATAGACTGTAATAAGAGGAGAGTTCTTATATCAACTGATCAAACTGTCCGTTACAGAGAGGTGTCCATTGAATTAGGTATGACCATTAAATACCTGAATGGCCTTAATAAATACATTATAGGAAAACTAATTGGGCTAGTCCATACCGAGGTGGTATCTATAGTAGCTGTTCCTGCTCTTCTTAAATGTCAAATGATGGCTGATGGTTGAATTGTTGTTTAGCATCCTACTCAAGAATCTTTCACTTGTATTGACCTGACATCATGTGCCAGTGAAGGGTGACAAATTTCACCTATGCTCGGCACTTATAGCCATAGAACAGGGAGGTTTCTTTAATGTGCCCACACCTACTGTGACTCGGACCTCGGTTTTTACTGTCTTATCCGAAAGACAGGAACAGTCAACAGCAATGTGGCTTGGGGTGGAATCCTGCACCACATGATAAGAAGTCAACTAACCACTAGGCTATGGCTGCTGCTATGTCAAATGATTGTTGGAATCCACTTAATACATGAAATGGCATGGTAGATCTAGAAAATCTGTCAATAACTTGAGGCTGTCAGCTAAATTAAGGTGTCCTCTGTCAACTACGGCAGGTTTACATTTACTGTACATTGTATACCATAGATATCTGTATATAACACAATATGCCTTCCAAAAACCATATGTTTGAATTTCAAGACAGACAGTTTTTTAATGGCTATTAGAGAAAGACCTAGAAAATAGCTATATAACAAAGTATGCTTTCCAAACATCAAACCTTTGAATGTGAGGGTGATAGTTTCTTACTTTCATTAGACCTAGAACTTGCATTTGCCGGACTTGTTAAGTTGGGCACTTGGACAAGTGAGTTTTTTGCTTTTTAGTTTTCCACTGACTAGTAGTACCTTAAAGAGGTCACAAATGGTATTGATATGGGGAACTTAATTCATATTCTAGGTGAGTAGATTTTTCATATTTACTTGCCTATGGACAAATGCCCTAAACACAAATTTCCACACCCCAGTAGTACTTACCAACTAATGCACTACAGTCTTCTCGAATCTGCCCCTGTTCCTCCAAATCGTACAATCCATCGAAGGCTGATAAGGCATCACCTTTACCATGAACATTTAAACATATCTGTACAAAAAATTAACACAAGCAATAGAAAGTGCAACAAAGAATCTATCTCTAACACATATCATTCTATGCCTACTTATAAACATAACTTTTATCTCTACTGGACAGACAGGTACATGTATTTAAAATTACATGTAGTTGCTATATTTATGGCATACCTGCCAGGCTTTAGAGGTTGGCTGGTATGTTTATGGTTTTACACTAAACTCAGTGTCAGGGCCATCACAACTCCATGTTTAGCGTGTTGCCTTCTAATCATGAGGTTGCGGGTACAAATCTGGGTAGCAGACTCAATTGGCTTTTCGTGTTCATTAGATAAGACAGACAAATTTGAAATCCCTCTCTTTTCAATGGTTATAAATGCTGAGTGCTGGCTAATTAAATTCATGCCCTTCCACATCGGCAAATTGTGATTTCTCCATATAAGTGAAAGATTCTTGAGTGGTACGTCAAACAACGACACTACCACACCAACCAACATAAGACTTTATCAACTTCAGTTATATTGTGGTAGCATCGAGTGATGTAAATGACAAAAAACCCTACCTACAAGTATGCTACATGTAGATAAGAAATGTATTCCTTGCTGTTAGGAGATCTATAACATGCTGATCTTATCCCTGTCACAAAAATTCTACTTTTATTGTCTTATCTAATAGTAATATTGTAAATTTTGTTCCCAGGAAATTTCGCCCCAGGTTATTGATGTCCGGCCTTCGGACTAATGCTTCACTGTATTTACTCCCTGAATCTGCAGTTATACAAATAAATAGGGTATAAAACTTACCTGCCATACCTCTGCCCTAAGATGGTCAGGAACAATTCTACATTTACAAATGTTCTTAAGTGTGCCAAAGTCACATTCTTCAACCAACGCCGTCTCCAAATCTGTTATCCTAGAAAAAAAAAACAACATATCAAATCATGTGAAAGATATAGCAAAGAGAAAATTTAGTCTTTAAGTGTTCATACTGCACAAAAAAACTCCTTTAGTCTTCCATATCTTTTGGGCTTTTCACATTTATAGCATCACTTGAGTATTAATTCTAAGTATCCGACCCCACTTTTAAGTGCAGTAAAACTTTGATAAATCGAAGATCAAGGGCCCGTTTGAAAAAGCTCTAGACATTGAGACTTCAACTCATGAATGTATTGAATTTCTTGATTTTATCATGACTTTTTTTTCCAGTGGCATACATTGTCATCCCCTTTTCTCACATGCACACATTAAAATAAGTACCATATGATACTTTATTTCCGTACATTGAGTCTATAGGCTAGTCAGTCAGCGATGGAGTAATAAGCAAAATAGGTCTGAAAATGCCGATGTGCAGACTGTTGTAAAGGAAAATTTATAAGTTCGATTTAAATGTGGTGATTTCCGTTGTTTTTATTTCAAAGGATCAAAAAATTTATTCGAGACAAGGAGAAATTTGACTCGTAAAACTTCGAGTCATGAGGAGTATTTAACAAGATTATATAAGGAAATAACTTTGGACTTTGAGAAAAGTTTGAAAGAGTGAGAAATTCTAGTCAAAGAATTTCAACTCATCTGAGTTTTACTGTACATGTACATTCAAGTCAATCTTTACAAATTTGTTGGTTTGCTGTATTACATGTAGGGCTCATATTTTAGGTTCAGATTTAGGCAAGATAATTTTTTTTTTCTTAGATGGCCTAATGTACATAAACTTATCATGTTAAAACATCCAGTGAGGATATTACCTCCTTCTTTACTACTAAGTCATTTTCTCAAAAATTTAAACATAGGACATAAAACTGATCCTCATTCAGTTTATCTCAAATTTCATATATATATATGATAAATTAGATCCTTATCTCCACATCACTTGTTTCATTTACTTGTCAATGTTTTAAACAATGAAGTCCTCCCTCTATCTGTTTTATTTTATTCATTTAATTATACATCGTCAACTATATAACTATATAATGAATGCCTTGGATCCGGTAAAATAACTATGTTATAACAGTATTTCATTGTTTCAGAATGAGATTTAACACACATTGAAGGTAAATACACAGGACTTAGGGATTTTGTTCGTTATTACCCGAAATTCAGATATTCCTGACTTCGCTATTTTTGAAGTTCACTGTGTATATTTTTGTCATTTTCCTTTTTTATGAATGGATCTTCCGCTGACTATTTATTACCGACAATGTCTTGTAATCGGCCACCTCTGTATAAAGAGCACCTGTCCAATAACTAGAGTGTTACTCTAATAAAGAATTTTTCAAACAAGTAAATGAAGTATGAACATAATTTCTTCAAAATAAATTCAAATTTCTACAATGGTTGAATTCTCAACATGCACTATTAATTTACACACAATTACAATACCTCATCCCAAATAACAGGATACCATGTTCAGTAAACCCTACATGGTTCGTTATTACGTAACAACAGATACAAAAAAAAACCCACTTTCATCATACCCCAATCTTGTCAATAGAAATATTTGCGATTCGTTTTGTCTGATAGTTTATCAGTCCTGTTGTGCAACACCATGGAATTATCTCTTTAATTTGTGATTAGGTTTGCCGAATGTTGTTGCTATCTGCTGAAATCAAGTCAAGATAAGACAAAACACAAGCGACGCCTAACTTTGATTTGTAAAGTGCAAAAGTACAGTGGGATACAGATTATCCAAATACATGTAGGAACCAGGGATGTCAAAATTGCATGCTTGATTTGTCTTGCCTAGCCTATTACATCTCTCTCACTTTTTGGTAGTATTTGCTTTGTTGGCTGGTTGTTTAATGTCCCACATCTTTCAATTAAATGGAAACATCACTGCGTACTGGTGAAAGGCTACCATACAAATTTTGCCTATGGTTGGCATTTATGCTCGTATGGTATGGTACCGGTATGATACTGTTGTTTAACGTCCCACTCAAGAATATTTCACTCATATGGAGATGTCACTGTGTGCCGGGGAAGGGCTACAAATTTTGTCTATGCTAGGTACTGCTGGCCGTAGAGCAGGGAGAGTTCTTTAACGTGCCAACACCTACTGTGACATGGGACCTCAGTTTTTACTGTCTCATCCGAAAGACAGGGACGGCCAACCGCTGAGTGGCGCTATATGCGGCTCGAACTCGAATCATTCAATTCGCAGTTGAACACGCTGAACCACTCAGCCACAGAGGCCCCACTTATGCTCGTAGAGTAGGGAGGGTTCTGTAATGTGCCAACACCTACTGTGTTAATCACATGGGACCTCAGTTTTTACTGTCTCATCAGAAAGACAGGAACAGCCAACTGCAGCATGGCTCAGGCTTGAACCCCAGACCTCACCATCAGATGTCAAACATGCTAACCACTAGGCCACAATTATCCCCAGTCTAAAGTAAAATGGTCTCTGAGAAGAAGTCAAAGATGTTGAATTCTTTAGCAATCCTCTGTAAAATATTTAACTTTAGGGTGTAGNNTTTTTTTTCTCACAAGGCGGAGCCATTTTATGGACCCAGGGTCATGATTTGAACAAACTTGATTCCTAATCACCAAATGTTCATTCCTGGAAAATTTGACTGAAATTTGCCAACTACTGTAGTTCTGGAGCAGGAGTAAAATATGTGAAAAGTTTAAGGACAACAATGGATGGGAACGTAAAATACAGTGAAACCTCACTAAACCCTTTCAACACCATAGACCGAAATAGACTGGTCCAGACAATAGAAAAGAGAATACCATTCTTATACTTGGGGATGAAAGGGTTAAAGACCACCTCACTAATAAGGCTATTAAACACAATCTGAATTCAGTCTGTCTATCACTCTTCAAGCCTATTTCAACCTCCCTTCGGAGAACAGTCCACATTAATCAGACCAATTCTTGCCAGTCACATGGGTGGTCTTAATAGCAATGTTCCACTGTATATATGAACAATTTAAGTGACTAACATGTAAGTTCATGTACAGGATGTAAGTACATTGCCCAGCAACACAGTTATACCACCTGAACGAACAACCATAAAATTCAACCACTTCAAACAGATTTTATTTACAATTACGTACATACGTATGTCAGAATTCTCCATTCATAATAATCATTCAAGATTCACCCTTGAATTGCTAATTATCTCCAAGCAAGAAAAAAAGAAAAAACAACCAGGCCTTTATTTAACACAGATGTTTGTACAAGATATAGCTAAGGGAAGTTGTATCATTCTATCAGCATGTAACAGAAGCACACAACTATTTCATTCATAGCTAAGTCATAATCTCTGAAAAGGAGCCAAAGACTTACTAAGTATTTTCTCTATCTCATGAGGTCAGAAAGGTCAATCCACCCCCTCATCTGAAGTGGTGCCAACAATACTCAAATCTGCAGCTCATGATGTGCAAAGTTGCATGTATGTACATGTATATAACTGAATGAGTGTCTAGTCAGTGGTACACGAAGACAAGTGAAAGGATGATCATGTTATGTTATTGCTACAGCTCTGCAGACATTGGAAAGAGGAATACATATGGGGCAAAAGAGAGAGAGAGAGAGAGAGAGAGAGAGAGAGAGAGAGAGAGAATATAGTATACATGTAAACATACGCAAATGTAATGAAATACAATGAACTACAAAGAAGTATTTGATTTTATGCTCTTCAATGTTGTTTTAAGCTTTTGCACAATAAAATGAATATAAATATAGAAGCCAGGATATTCATTATAAAAATTAAGTGGAAGCTGCTATGGCCTAGCGGCTTTAACATGTTTGCCCTCTGACTCTGAGGTTGTGGGTTCAAATTGAGCCAGCGCTGCGGTTGGTTGTCCCTGTCCTTCAGATGAGACAGTAGAAACTGAGATCCTGTGTCACAGTTGGAATCGGCATGTTAAAGAACACTCCCTACATTTTGTATTCTTTTTTTCCCCCTTCACTGGCACACTATGACGTCTCCATGTCAGTGAAAGATTCTTAAGTGGGACGTTAAACAACAATACAACCAACAAAATATATCTATGGTAGAGTAGGTCTATAACGAATTGGCTTAAAGCGAATTCATTGCTATAACGAAGAGGAATAAAATCCCCGAAAAGAATAACTATTTATATAGTAAATTCTGATGCTTAAAATGAAGGATGCCTATGATGAAGTCAAAAGTCAGAAGTCGTTATAGACCAACTCCACTGTATATAAAAAAAATTTTCCTTCAGTTTGGTTAGAAATTCTCGCGAAGTGCTGCACACTTCAATTTGTAACAACCAAAAGTTCTAACAAAAATTAAATTTTCTGTTACTTTCTATACATTTGGACACAAACGACAAAGCAAAACCTTATCTATACAAAATTGGACTCCAAAGTGGAAATTGACTCCTGTGTGAACTTATTATATAACTTCAAAGTGTCAATATCAAAGTATGTATCCACATATTAAAGATGGGTGTGGTCAATTTCATCATGCTACAGACGTACATTTCCTGATACACGTACCACTACTGAGGCAGAAAATTTAAAACTGAAAGAAAGGACTGGCACTGCAATCAGAGACCTATTAACACACATAAGCAGAAAGAGAGATGTCTTATCACAGGAAATAATGAACAGAATCTGAATGAGATTGAAAATGTTGTTCATTTCAGTGCTTTATTTATCAAAAAATTTCTTTTGATCTATTTGAGTGTATCCATTACAGAAAATTAATGCTTAATAGCTTGCAAGCTGAAGCCGCTGCATCAGCAACACTGAGATAATATATAATGGAATCTCATCTAAAGACCACCTCACTTAGAAGACCATTTTGCAATAAAGACCATCAGAATTCAGTCTGTGTATCCTTATTCTTGTCTACCGTATGTGAACCTTACTTGAGAGACCATTTCACTACTCAGACAAATTTTAGCCAGTTACATGTACTTGGGTGGTTTTAATAGTGAAGTTCTCTAACTGTATTTCTTAAGCAGACTATTTCATAATCCAACGCTCTGTTCCATAAATTTTCGGCCCCTTGGCCTTTATCAAGTGGTCGACGACAGTGATACTAGATTTTACATAATGTGCTTATTTTTACATCCGTACATATACCATGAAGAGTATATTTGGATATATAATTGATTGAAACTCTTCATGGTATATGTACGGATGTAAAAATAAGCACATTATGTAAAATCTAGTATCACTGTCGTTGACCACTTGATAAAGGCCAAGGGGTCGAAAATTTGTGGAACAGAGTGTTGTGTTATATATTTCTACAAGGAAACTTCCCTCTGGAGGACATTGGATTATATTTATATTTTATAATCAATTTAGTGTTGCAAGTACTGAAAGACAGAATATTGGATCCATATCAAGAAATGTGAGAAGTGGAACTTGGATGTCATAGATCAGAATGAAAGCCAGTTGTGAAATTCCAGCATTATGAATTTTGAACAGATTTTTCCCAATGTACATCAATATCCAAAGAACAGTAGAACCTTGCCTAATGGCCATCTCACTGCTTAGGAGGTCATCTCACAATAAGGACCTAAATTCAGTCTGCTTATTATTAATCCAAACTATTACCACCTCACATATCAGGTAGGAGACCACCTCACTAATCAGACTTTTAGAAGTACATACACATTTTATGTTTACAATGTACTGACAATTTCAGTCTATTCAGCCTCATTTTCTTTAATCAGTATCACAAGTAAATGTACATGTAATCAAGAACTACAAAAATTTTTTTTAAAAAAAATTGGCACAAATCAGATTAAAATAAAAGTATAGTATAATTTCCAGAAATCAATCCTTATTTAGACTATAAAATATGTTCTTTTTGAAGGGCTCAATTTCTGAAGTCCATCATGAGTCATTAATTCTGATCTGTTCCAGTCTAGTCATGTTTCAAAATTTGATTGTTTTTATTACAGCAAAGTCATTTCTAGTTTACATTTTACATTTTCCCATTCGAGTACATACATGTACATACATTACAGAATTTTGCATGCTTTGTGTATACATTTTCATTTCATATCAGTTTTTCAAATTTTTTTTATGGTGAAACTTGACTGATGAAATCTCCAGAGCTCTAAGTTGCGTTATTGTGTCAGAGAGCATGGTTAGATCTAAAATTTACTTTGATTATCACCATGGAACTGGTAGCTATATGCCTTTTAATTATCACTATTTTTCTGAAAATTTACATGTATATTTCAACAGGTCCCCTATGAACAGATTTTTGACTGAATTATTGTTTAATTTCCAACTCAACAATCTTTCACTTATTTGGAGACATCATCGTGTGCCAGTGAAGGGCAATAAATTTTTCATATGCTCAGCACTTGTGGCTGTTAGAGCAAGGTTCTTTAATGTGCCAACACCTACTGTGAGACAGGGACAGCCAACCGTGACATGGACTGGGCTCGAAAGTCAGACCTTCCAATCAGAAGTCGAACAAGCTGACCACTAGGCCATGGTGCCCCCTAATAAACAGAAGATTCTTACATAAATACAGAGACCTGTATGTTGCTTAATATAAATGTAGTTTTACTTCGATCATAGATTTAATTGCAATACAATTCTGCTAAATCTTATACAAAGATTCACAAGCCCCAAGAAAATACTTAGTATACAAACTAAAGGTGTCCTTGCATGTTCAATGATACTGTACGGTAGTGAAAGGTAAAATTGGCAGCTGGAATATCTTAAATTTATTGTATACCAGCATCAGAAAATCGATACATGTACATGTAAATGTACATAAGTAAGGCCAGAAATCTAGAAGGATAGGTAATTAGAAGAGGACAAGAAATTCCAGAAGGATCTTGATGCCCACCATCATTAGATCTTTAATAGACCTAAAACAGACTGTTCTTTTCCCTTCTTTTTCTTACGTCTTGCTTATTCTATTCCAAATCTGAATTTCCCCTATGTAAATACCATTCTTCCCCTATCAACCGTCAATCTGTTCTAAGTCTCCCCTTTGGGGCTCCAATTATTTCTGACCAATTCCAAAATGTGGCATGTGGCGAAATAGAAAATTATAAAGAACCTTAATGAAAGACTTCGGGAATGTTCCTTCAGTATACTCTCAGAAACAGCAAAAATGGGAGTTCCCCACCCTGCATTAGGGCCTAATCTTTCTGATCAGTCCCATTAAAGTATAAAATGCAAAACTAAACCCTAAGCAGAATCTCCAAACTGATTTGAGGAAGATCCTTTCAGCGCTTTCTCAGAAACAATGATAACATGATTTACTTTTCAAAACTGAAGTTACCGGTACCGCTTTGGGGCCCAAATTTTACCTTAATTAGTCCCAAAATATGACATGCATAACTTCGTTCTAAAAGAAAAACCTCCATGCACATCTGTTAAATAGCCCAAATTGATAACAACCATGGACTTGGCATATATATTTGAAGGAATATATGGAAAAGGTTTTTGTCACAAAAAGGTGCATAAGTAATTATTTGTCAAAATTTTCTTTTTCATGTGTAATTTGCAAAATTTGTGGATGTTGCAAAAAACATATTACTGGTAGTACATGTACAGGTAAAAGTCAAGGTGTTAAATTTTGTACCAGTACTTGGATGGTATTTCAGGTTTACAAGGTACATGTAGTTAAAGCATGTTTAAATGTTAAATCAGACTACAGTCTATGTTAACAGTAAAATGTTTTCCTAGGCTAAGGCTCTTTTTGCTGGTACTAGTACCATCCAAATGTAAATCATACAAATGCATGCACACATACATGTACAAAATGTATACTATAACATGCATGCAGATACCTTTTGTGTATCAAATGATATCAAATACGTAAATTTATAATTAATGAGATACTATGGCAGGGCTTAAAGAAAAATTTTCAGTCCACTCGTCACTGTGCACAGTAG
>JACSZP010040485.1:0-13356 GCA_016161895.1 Pinna nobilis | reverse complement strand
ACTACACAAGTACTGACATTACAACCAAACTACACAAGTACTGACATTACAACCAAACTACACAAGTACTGACATTACAACCAAACTACACAAGTACTTGCTTTACAACCAAACTACACAAATACTGACATTACAACCAAACTACACAAGTACTGGCATTACAACCAAACTACTCAAGTACTGACATTACAACCAAACTACACAAATACTGACATTACAACCAAACTACTCAAGTACTGACATTACAGTAAGGTGTCATTTATATAGATGATACACAATACAACAATTTCATTGTATTTTCATCAGATCTCAAAACCTTTAAAGCCAGTTGGGTGCATTTGAAATTAGGCAATATCCATGATAGATGCTTTCTACAAGTTTTGTATTATTTCCCTATTGGCAGGAAAATATCAACTTTAGGATATACATGTACTGCAAACATGCTGATTCAGCATTTCCTATCTGAACACTCACCTTAATTCCAAAGACCATGTTTGTGTTTATATTACATCAGTATATAAGAAATCAAAAGTGCTCCTCATAATCCAAAGCAATGACCAAGAATAACTACTGGGGGATAGAATTTCCCATTTATCTTCATCAACCATAGATCTCTCCCTCTCTCATGTAAAATGACACATTAATAAGACAGAACACAAAAATTATCACTGGGTATGCCAAGCTGGCAATGGGAAAGATATTCACTTGTGTTTTCTCTAATATAACACAGGGTCTCACCACAAGGTTGCTATAGTAACCAGTGTTTCTGATTTACAGAAATGTCATTTTATTGTTTTCCAGCTAGTGTAAGTCAAGGGTTATAGATATGATATATTGCGGCCCATATATTGGACAGATTCATAGTTTATCATAAGGATGCAATAAGACAGATACAAATGCAAATCATGGCAATAACACAAGTACTGGTCCTTGCTTTGTCACCAGTCTCTAAATGCATATGACAATGATACAAAATTATTTCTACAAATGTTTTCATAATTTCTTTTGCATTTCTGAGGGAGACCAATATCTACCTTTCTAAATTACACATTCACATTTGTGCCTACATAGGTCTCTGGGATAAGCAGAGCAAACTTCAACATAATCAAAAAAGACTATGTGGCTAATACTGACACTCTAGAATTATTTTTTAATTCAAGAAAACAATTAAAAACAAAAATGTTTCAATAGAAATTTTATAATTTTCATTCCATTAATTTCAATGAAGTAGGGTGTTAATATTCTAAAACTACCTAGATAATCCCCACCCCAGAATAGATTGCACAAAGCATGTGAGTCCTAACTGAAGTTCATCTTCTTAATTTTGTCCAAATTCAAGTGAAAACACACAAAGAATTGTGTAATCTAGAAAACATGTAATCTTTGCATCAATGACAGTACTACAACATTGCCATTTATGAATTGTCTAGATAGCTTTCTAAAGTAAACAGACACCATACTTGTACACAGATCAGCATGTCACCTACCTATTTTTCCCCCCAAATCTCACCTGTCAGCCCTGTTTTCACACTATACCATAGCCTGTTCATGCTGATTTTCAAATTACCATTGGTGTTACATGAAAAATTGTGTCATTAAAACAAAATTCTTTTGAAAGACATACAGAGACCACAAGCCAACTGTCACCTGCGTGTCTGCCAATTAAGGAAAGTATTGCCCCTAATTCAAACACAAATCTGCACCACCATCCTAATTTCTAGAATTGACATGTAAAATTGAAAATGTATTGTCCTGTTGCTTGTTTTTTTTAATATTTAAAGCCTTTCTGCACAATTTTCAGTCAAATGTATCAATAGCCATCTGCATGTATAAACTGCAAGGTCTCATTAACCTGAATTAGGTGAGGTCAGATCAGATGTGAACCTCTATAGCGTGTTGGCATTTAACTAAAAAATGCAATAGGCTTATACATAAAACTCTTTAGAACATTTGCTATGAAAATTACATGTACCTCAACACTTCTGATGTTTTACCCTGCTGTTTTCTTAATTTTCAACTTACAAAATATTACACTTCTGATGCTTTACCCTGCTGTTTTCTTACTTTTTAACTTACAAAATATTTTATTTAAAAAAATACAAATGATATCTTTCTATACTGAATATATGTATCAACAACATTTCTATGATTGCCTACTCTTGGTGCTTAACAAAAATTTTAAACTAGAGGTGAAGCATCCACATTATCAGTGTCCGGATTAAGGAGGCCCACCTGTACATAACACAAGACATGAATTTGTACCCCCTCAATGAACATAACCAATTGCCCTGATATTTTGCATTCTCCAGGGGAGGGGACTGTAAGAGGATATTGTAATTATAATCACAATTAAGCCAGGCTTTTTTTATAAGAATTGAAATTCAAAATTATACACTGAAACAACAGACTCCCTTCAAACAGCATTATATATTTATCTGTAAATTGATTCCTTATATATGGAAAAGAATCTTGTTGTACCATAAGATCACAAACCTGTCTATGGTATCCGTCCATATCCTCCATAAGGCACTTATCTATGGCTTCTACAAAACAATTCCTATTGCCCATTATTTTACTACATCTTGTAGTAGCTTCTAAAATTTGAGTTGCTGACCACTGATGCCACAACTTGACCAAAACAATAAACACTAGATATTTGAGATCTTGACAAGACTGCAGTTACAGGATATTTAGGATTTAGCGCCAGTGAATAATATACAAATTTATGGGTTCTAGACAGTACAAGATCAATAGTTACCGGTACCTACTAGTCTGTATGTATATTGATCATATTGCAGATGATATAAAAATCCAAAAATAAATATGTATGAGGATGGGAAGATGAAGATGTGAAATTTACACTGATTCAGGTAAAAGCACATCTGCAAGGTATAAACAAAATATGAAAATAGATTCCAGTTAAGCTCATGATTGTTTTTAATAGTTTATCAATTTAGCTGTATAACATCATCATATGAATCAGGCACGGGTTTAAATACAGTTGTGAAAGAAGAAATCGTCCCAGCTATGGACCAGGTGTGCTAAAAGAGGACTTACAGTACAGAAATTGCTCTGACAACTCAACTAGTTTTGGGGTTTTTTTTTGGCTTTTTTTTGGTTTTTTTTTTTATACGGTGGTGGCCAATTTTTATAGGTGGGGAGAGGCTATTTACAAATATACCTGGGAAGAGACCACCAACCATCCACAAGCAAACAGGCAAACTTTCTCACATAATTAGTTTAGGTTCCAGCGAGGCTCAAACCCACACTGACAAGAGGTGAGAGACTGAGTTGTTTATAGAGCATTGCTCTAACCATTTGGCCACGGAGGCCCAAATACTCTTAGCATATTACAGAGTGATTATATATTCAAGGTTACATAGTAAAATGATGATTGCTATAAATGCATATACCAGATTCTTAAAAATTCTAGGCCTTAGGAATACAAGACGGCTGAATTCAAGTCTTGATTTTTTTGTTAAAATGTTAAAGCATTGTATAAATTTGAATTATCTAAAATTGTTACATGATGAATTATTTGATAGCAAATATCACTTGTTGTTTCACTGTTAAGCAATAAACATGGTGATCTAGTTGTGATCAATGAAAGAAGTAAAAGCAACAACAGACCTAATCAATTATTAATGGGTCTAATTAATAGCTACAGAGCCTTATTAATCATCTAAAGGCCTAGTTCTTTTTTTTTCAAATGCAATTTTTCCTTCTGTCACTCTGAGAGGATAAGATCATCTTTAGTAGAGCAACCAATACCTTGATCATAAGCACCTGACATCAGGATAAGATGTGATCTAAATATAATTTACATATACACCTCCAGGATGCCCATTTATACATAAAGAATACTCCTCATTTCCCTCTCGCATAGTAAAGTCTACAGGGAATACCTACTACTGGGGGAGGGGGGGATTTATCAGTCACTGTGTGAACAGAGAGAGGGACATAGTTGACAGACACAGGCCTATCAGAATTGTGATAGGAACATCATTGTACCACCACGTCTGCCATCAACAACTACACCCAGACGACAAGTCAATATTCATAATGGTGAATTTGGTTTGACTACACATAATAATTTATATGAAAGCATCGTATGAATCTTAATAAACACTGTTTGATGATATTAAGCACACATAGAGTGAGTTATTCTACATCATTACAGATGTGTAGAATTAGTCAGAGCTCCATTTGTCATCTCAAAGAGAGAACGCCAAGAGAAGACTGAATATAAACTCATGCATAGATAATTAGGACCTTTGTCACCAAACCTGTGGGCAAGTGACATCGCTCTAACAACAGGTGCTACACATCAATTAACGCATGATTTCTCAACCATTACATGTTTTGATTGAAAAAAGTGACTCACCATCCTGCTCCCAGCACTGAGAAACACATGTACCCCGAAATATTGTGAAGGTCTAAGTAAGCATTATGACTAAAATGTTCCCAAAACTGTTCTGCAAAATCCTGTATCCTGTGATCTGATTGGTCAACGATGAGAGAATGTCTGCTGGCATCAGCAACAGTTTTCATACATAAAACATCAGTATTTTAAATCTAAATCATAAATTATGAAAAATCAATAAATTTATTCCATTGAAAAATTCTTCTAATAATGAGCACTGATATATCAAGTTACATAACACTGCAAGATCCAGTAAAAAATCACCTGCTCATTAGATATTTTCATTTTATTGATTTCTTCTCTATTTTCTTTATTATTGACAAACTGCAAACATTGATACCGTGAGCTTTGCTACAGCATAGTCATACCTTATATGGCTTTTGATGCAGAAAAGCAAGTAACTAGCGATCGCTACAGAAAATTGTGCCGAACAGTTACCAAACAGCAGAATATTGAAACAGAGTAAAATCAATAACAATAAAACCTGATATTGATTTTGTACAGTACACCTCATGTCACCTCAGGGAAAACCAAAAGTCGGGTAATATATGAATACTGAGCCAAATTACATGTTATGCAAATAATTCTGCCTTTTTTCCGTAGGGGGGGGGGGGAGGGGGGTAGGGTGAGAAAGGCGTTTGTCACTGAATGCCACACACAACTATTTTTCAGTCGTATGGTGGTATCCAGAGGAGAAACCCTGGATGCTATTATATCCATGCACATTAAGATCGCCATTTTCCACAAGTAAGGGTGCAAACTTTCTCACATAATGAGAGTCCATCCAGGCAGAATCAAAACTGAGACGTTAAGCCTTGTGGCTATAAGCACAATTCTCTGACCATTTGTCTACATAGTTGTACCGGTATACAAATGCCTAGAATGATATGAATAATCAAATCTGTACTGTACACTAAATGGTTACAACTAGTGCCCCAGACTGTTTCTTTTTCTACTAATCTAGTAACTTCTAGTAACTGAGCCACATAGCGCCACTCCACGGTTGGCCGTCCCTGCCTTTCGGATGAGACAGTAAAAACCGAGGTCCCGTGTCACAGTAGGTGTTGGCACGTTAAAGAACCCTCCCTGCTATACGGCCAGCAGTGCCGAGCATAGGCGAAATTTGTAGCCCTTCACCAGCACAGGGCGACATCTCCATATGAGTGAAATATTCTTGAGTGGGACGTTAAACAACAATGCCATACCATACTTCTAGTAATTCTTATCTCTTGGTTGGTTGTATTGTTGCTTAACATCCCACTCAAAAATCTTTCATTTATATGGTGATGCCACTGAATGCTGGTGAAGGGCCACATATTTTAGCCTATGCTCAGCACTTATGGCCAATGAACAGTGACAATTCTTTATCATGCCAACATACATGTATACTTCAGGATGTGACCTCAGTTATGAATGTATAATACAAAGGATAGGAAAAGCCATCATCTGAAAAAGTTTCTCAAAACTCCCTATCTGTAATGATGTTTTTTGGGGTTTTTTTTCTCAAGTTGTTCGATCTTTTGAATGAAAACAAGCATCCTCATGTGTCTAAAACTGCTGTATTAACTGGGATGGCAATTAACATTCTCCAAGTGGTATTTAATTAAGCCTGAACATAAATAGGCAATAGTTATAGCTTTTGTATTCTTATTAAATGTCTCCCTCAAGAATCATTCATGCTGGTGAAGGGTTTCAAATTGGGGCCTTTCCACAGCACTTAGGGCCAGGGAGTAGTGGGTGTTTTCATTGCGCAAATACAAACATAGTCATGTCTGGACCCTCAGTTTTTAAGATCATATCTGAACAGATCAAAATATCCAGTCCTTAAGGTCTAATGTCTACTGTGTCTGCATGTTAAAGAACCCTCACTGACCAATGGCTAAGAGTACTGAATATATGTCAAATTCATAGCCCCTCATCAGCACACAGCGATGTCTCCATCTTAGTGAAAGATTCTTGAGTGGGATGCTGGACAATAATATAACCAATCAACATATACAGATACATTCACAGATGATATTAACACTGTTCTAGACAACATTGATTTTTACATTCCTTATGTATGACATCACCTCAGTTGATGATTTACAAGTGTGACAATACTGGTGATGATCCACACAATACAGATCTGCTTACAAAGGCATATTGTAATAATGGATGATATATACAGATCTAGGTGATAAATACTTAACAAAGCTTACTGGATCACAATTTTTAGTTCAAGTACGATGTAGGTAACAAATTACATGTATATGAAAAGACCATCTGCTCTATAAACCTTTATCAAACATAAATCTAATTTTTCTTTTTCATTCTTTAAACCAGTAGATGTAGGTCCAGCATTGACACCTCAACAGATGCGACTGGCTTTTCATTTCCTTTTGATTAGCTAGTACATAAAACAATATCTCTGGTCACTGTAGGTGTCAGCAAATTAAAGATCCCTTATTGCTCAATGGCCAGAAGTGCTAAGCATAATGGCCTAAGTTTGAAGCTCACTGATGTGTCCAAATGAAAGAAAGATTCCAAATGCATGGATGCTTTGGCATGTCAACAAAACTGCATTGCACAGGATTTGTTCCTTAGCATAGATCAAAATTAATATATCATGCATCAGCTACTGTATAGGATATATCTCTTGGCACAGGTCACAAAGTGCAAAGCCTGCATCAGATACTACATAGGATATATTCCTTGGAATGGGTAATATTTTACACAGCCTGTATCAGACAAGGCATAGGTTATATTCCTTGGCATATTTCATATTTTACATAGCCTGTAACATCACTGCATAGGATGTTTTACTTGTCATAGGTCAATATTTACAAAACCTGCATCAGATACTGCATATGATGTATTCCTTGGAATTGTTCATGTTTTAAATAGCCTGCATCAGGTACAGCATGGGATATTTAGCATATTTGACCCTGCTAAAGCCTAGTTCACATCTGCCTTGCAATTTGTTTGATCCTACGATTGGGTGATCCCTGGACTTTGTAGACAATTCACAACAAATCTGTGCAGCAGCCCTGAGATCTACATAAATCGCATGAAAATCGCAAAGAAAATGTTGAAGTTCTTGTCAAAAGCAGTTTGCAAATTTGCGACAGCCCTATGGCTTTGCAAATTTGTACAGTGGTCTTATGGCATTCCTACAGAATCCATTTATTATCTTAAAAATTTTGTTTGTAGACCAGTGTACATCTATGGGAAGGCTGATGTGAACTAGGCTTTAGTTTCATTTAGACTCTATCCTACTTGAAACTTTTGTCAATAATATGTATTAAAATTGTCCATTTACAATCTTTAAGAATGAAGATACTTTCATTTCATCAGTGCTTGTTTATCTTTAAATATCTTTGCTGTATTGACCACTGACACAGAAACTTTGACCAACACAAAGGATTGTCTCCTATGTAGTGAGTTAACTTTTATGTAAAATTCCAATCCTTCACATAGGACCTTGTGTTTACTGTCTCATCTAAAGGACAGGAAAAAACAGTAATCTACAGGTGAGACTGCGAGGCTCAAAGCTTCCAACCTCTAATTTCCAGGGGAGAGAACTCTAACAAAGTCTTGCCAAGACTGTCTCAGTTTTTATATGTTCATGTTTTTCTTTTGTTGATTTTTTTTAATGACTGAGATATTTAAATGACAATAAATTATGAAAGTAAATATTCCAAAACAAATGGAACATATAATTTTATCTACATGTATGAGTAAAAACTTCATTCTTTATTCAATTCATAGAATTTCCTTTTACATGGGGATTGAAATAACACTCATAGCATTCCTACAGTGGGACAAGTGAGATAACTCTTTCATAGTTACATTGTATCCTAATATGTGTAATGGTAGAACACATATTGATGTTTGTTGATAATAATTAATATATATTAAAACACTGGGTTAGCAGATGCATATTCCTATCATCAGTACTGGTTTTTACATATGGTGGAGTGAATTTGATGCCATCAGGATCTTGAACATGCACAAAAGAGACACAATCTTAATTTTTAGTCTTACATTTTTATTTTTATTTTTTAATTCATTGAGTGGATACGACTCATTGTTATGTTATTTACAGTGGAACATCGCTATTAAGACCACCCATGTGGCTGGCTAAAATTGGTCTAATAAGTGAGGTGGTCTAATAAGTGAGGTTAAAATAGCCTAAAATAATGATAAATGCTGTATGTCAGATTCAGATTCTTTATGTCAGTTACATTTCCAGCTAGACACATATGACATATATACATGTAACTACAAATAATTCTCAGTGCTCAAAATAATTTTTGGATACAGGGTAACAGCACCTCTACTTTTTCAAACCTTATGGGTAAATCAGTACATGTATCTTGCTTTTGTAAGGAGTGCATATAAGCTTTCAGCATATATATATATATATATATATATATATATATATATATAAAATACATGTAGAATTTCTTTTTAGTAACAGAGTGATAAACCAGATACAAAGCTGAAATTTTTATTCAATGACTACATTAAATCCATTTATCTTAATCTGAGCCTGAACTTTTATGATTTGATAACCTACATAGTCCTACTATAGTGAAATTAGATTAAAGTCAAAATGCACATTTGCTACAAATAACCATTGCCGGAGCATAAATTTTCCATTTTATCATTATATTGAGCGCAAATGGCAATGTGCGCATTTGTTACACTGTTAGTCGAATTTGCTGTTAAAACAAGTGTCCTTGTAACGAGAGTTCACTGCACCTTCTAGGAAATGGAATAAAGTACAGTTGGTGGCCATAAATATTGGCGCACAATGGCAACGTCATTTGGTGAATAAAGAAATTTGTACAGATGTTAGAAATATAACCAAGATGTTCACATAATTGTTAGTGTACATGTATTTAAAATTAAAAGTTTAGTATGTTTCTACAATGTATACATGTAAAGTCAACTCCGCAAATAGCGAGATTGCATGTAACGAGGTGGTTGTTAGGAGAAGATTTCTATTCCCAGTGCACTTTCCATGCATTATTTTGTAATTATGAATAAAGAAGATTGGCTATAGTGAGGCACTTAATACCTTGTTCCTTTCAACTTTGTTATACATGTATGTGGAGTTGACTGTATCATGCTGTTTCAATTTAAAAAGACAGAAATTATAGAAATTTCCATTTATAACACTTCAACGGGATCTTATGTGATAAATAAACAATCATTTTTCAATGGGTTGCCAAAAATGATGTATAACAGAAATTATTACACCTCTTTATGAAATATTATTCGCAGAGTTGTGTCAAGTTATATTGTCTGAATGTCTGATATATGAGGCCTTGAAATTTAATCATGCAAGCAATTGATTTATAAGATTTTGTCATATGATAAAATTGTTAACTTCTGATTGGTGTAGATTAACAATATTTTGAAAGAATGTTGTATTGATGAGAATATTTGAAATTACATTGTTGATTCTAAGATGTTGAAAAGCTATTTTCACAGATTTCAACTTGCAACGTTTTTGATGTGGTTCAATATAAATTTTTATTGTAACACTAAAATCAGTTGTATGTTTGAGCATCTGTCTCTTGTTTCGATGGGAATTAAACAGGTAAATTAAGCACCCAGAACATACCTTATACCTTTATGGCAAGTACATACTTACTGAAAATTCTGCTCCCAATAATTTTTTTCTGGAAGATAATGTTTCAGGATTTACAATACTCTAGTCTACTTCTACATTTTCAAAACCTCTTTTTTTTAATTCCCATGCATAGTTACTAACTTTATAGCTTATGCTTCATTTATTACAAATTGACTTTTATTTACAAGTAATCAAGTCATTGTAAATCATATACAACACAAACATGTATATACTATATACATGTACTTGTATCTGAAACTATTGTCGCAGGATTGCAAGCGCATGGGAGATAACTCCTACTGCCTTCAGCAAATATATCTACCAATATGATTCCTATTTCCCAACAAGCTACTGACACTACACTGATAATAAGGAATTTGACGATGCTTTCCATGCTCATTCTTACTCTAAAAATATTTCTAAATCAAACGAATTTAGTCATTGGTACCTGAAATGTATTTCTTGCTTGTAAGATACCTAGACAGACTTAATTCATTCCATGTTTTATGACAATTAAGCTATACAGTTACAATAATCTCTTCATCTCTAATTTACCTAGGGCCAATAATATGCAGCCATTAATGGATAAAGCATCGTTATGGGCACTTTCACACAAGTATTAACAACATTTCACATGATTGCCAACTGCCTAAGAGAAACTTCAAACAGGTCAACATGATTTTATGTGATATCGTAAACATCAATTTCATTAACTTGTACACACATCCCTGTTATCTCAGCTTATAAATGTGATCTAGTTGTTAAAGCAAGGAAAGGGAGATATATTAGAACTGTGTATACACAAATGTATCCACTGTCAGCTTTGTTGTAAATGTGATTGTGTCACAAAACCAAAACAAGGGAGATAACTTAGAAATGACTGCTTAATCTCACAAGGTAACATTTTCTGTCTTGCACTAAATGCCCTATTTCCTTTTAGTATATTTACATTGTGTACAGGGAAGAGGGGAGGGGTTACGATAAAATATACTGTCATTTTCAAAATTCTGCAGAATTGATTTCTATGAACCAACAGAGGGGACATTGAGGGGAATTCTTTACAGTGAAGTTTGGAGGGTCCAGAAAGAAATCATAGCTCTAAAGAAGGCACCTGCGGTGATAAGCACATGCTTTTATTATCATATGTCACATAAAGTATTTGCAGATGGTTTGAAGGTTGCATACACCTGCCTTACTTATCAGTTATATTATCAGGTATTGGGTGAAGAAAAAGGAGTTCCCTATATTACACAAATCAGTCACTTACTATAGGAACATCCTGGTATATTTTCATTTGAAATACATGTATACAGTATATCATACTAAATGACAATGATAATCATTTTATGTAGCCTGAAAATTGCATTCCCATAGATATAGAAATAGCTCTAATAAAAAACTATATATATCTTGCATATGGTATTGACATTTGGGAGATCAAATATGCAGATACAGCATAAATTAAGACAATGATGAGACAAAAATTAATTGTTATGCACAACTAGGGAAATGACTGATGTCAAAAAACAGAAATGAATACGTCGGTTTTGAGATACTTTCCCTTTGTAGAACTCCTCAGTGTGAAGACGCAATTAGCTGGCGAAGTATGCAGGAAGGTGGGACTGTTCTCGTTTGATAACTACGCATGTATCTGCATTTCAGTATTATTATTAAGATATACCACATTTCAACGTTATTAAACGAATATATCTAGGTATCTTCACCTGTAAGAGGACAAATTTCATTCTTTTTCACCATGATATAAATGCTTTACGTTTGTGGTAATGCTAAACCCTTTGCTAACTTTGGAAAACAGTCCCACCTGCTCCGTTAAGCAACATCCAAATACGCCTCCAAGAGCAGAAGAGCTATAATCTCAAAACTCCCGTATTGTGACTCATTAAAAAGTCAAATAGACAACTTGAAATGTGACATCAGTATGACTTGTAATAGACGTTAAACTGTCTGCTGTGTACCAACACATGTGATGTAAGGTTTTTGTAGAAAGGCTAGGTGACTGTATATGGCAGTGAGGACTGAGGAAGGGATGCACACTATACCAAATATATTTTTTCCATGCAGTAGAATTTTCAATACATCAGATCCAAATACCTATAAGTTTTAAAAATCTGTTAAAAAAACCAACCCTGCATTTTGTTATCTGTTTGATGAGAACTCATTTTTACTGTCTCATCCAAAGGACAAGGAAAGCCAGTTGCCCACAAAGACTCAAACCAATGACCTAAGAGATCGAGAGGAAAATGCTATAAAGCAGAAGTTAAGAACCATAACAGCTTTCTAGAGTTGATATAGATGTAGTTCATGAGTGATGTTACATCTTCTACAAAAGTTTTCCTATATCATCTAAATGATGACTTTGTCTCAGCATGTGACAAGATTTACTTGTTTTCTGCCTTAATTGAACCACAATCCCTAACTGAAGCCACTGCTAGTACCTCCATTAATTTTCATTGAAGGAGACCTTTTAAATGTGAAATATTCAGCAAGCTACAGATCTTCATTTAGCCTAATAAGCATATCTAATTTACTCTATACATTGTTTATTTCCCAGATTTTAGTATTGATTCCACATTAAGACAGAGGAACACTAATTGGTGCTTATTTCTGATATGTCCACTAGGTATTAAGCTGGTCAAGCACTGACTGAAGCCTAGTAAATACCCAAACACAATTAAATTAATGTCCTAATGTAGCAAATTATGTGAAATGTTTCCCTCAAAGACATAACATTTCTTAAATAACAACAAGTTTTCCCCAAAACAAATACAAAGTACATGTAACACAGCTCCAAGTTCAGTTGGAACGTCTTTGTGTATGGCCAAAAATCATGCAAGAATCTACCATTGACATGATACTGATATATTTCAAAAATTGCTATACCAAGATAAGTTGCCTGTTATGACAGTGGTGTCTCAAGACAAGTTGTCTGTTATGACAGTGGTCCCTCAAGACAAGACAGGTTGTCTGTTGTAACAGTGGTCTCTCAAAACAGGTCTGTAATGGCAGTGGTCACTCAAGACAGGTTGTCTGTTATGGCAGTGGTCTCTCAAGACAGGTTATCTGTTATGACAGTGGTCTATCAAGACAGGTTGTCTGTTATGACAGTGGTCTGTCAAGACAGATTGTCTGATATGACAGTGGTCTCTCAAGACAGGTAATCTGTTATGACAGTGGTCCCTCAAGACAGGTTGTCTGTTATGACATTGATTTTTTAACAGAGGTTGTCTGTTATGACATTGATTTCTCAAGAGAGGTTGTCTGTTATGATATTGGCCTCTCAAGACAAGTT